>JAPYZK010001760.1:0-16236 GCA_030522785.1 Platygaster equestris | reverse complement strand
TCCACTTTCTTGAAACCCAAAAAAAATACCCATTTCAACCCAACCTAAAAGAAAAAAAAAACCTCCGGTGGAATCATTCCCTCCGCAAAAACCATTGCCCTTCAACAAACTGACATTTCCCCAACCGAAACTCAGCATTAAAACTCACATTTAAAAACCCCCGGTAAACAACGAAACCGCCATTATCCCGACGAAAAAAAAAACCCCCATCTATCATTAAAAACACCGACAGCCCTCCAACGACCTCCAACAATAATCATCGATTTTCCCCGATACATAAAACGCTTAAAGAGCACCAAGAAGACAAACTAAAAATACCAGAAAAAGGGGAGGGTCGGAGGGGAAGGGGGTTTCAGATACGATCTCGCCGAGAGCCAGGTGGCCATGGCGACGGATCGTGAAAATCGCGTGGCGATCAATAGTCGCGCGCCCCAAACCTCCCCCCTCGCCGACCCCCACCCCGCGACATCCTCGTGGTAGGGAAAACGAAGCGCTCTCGCATACCACCCCCTCCCCCGAAGAAAACACCCCGGGATTTTATCCATTTACCTTGCGTCGTCACTTTTCCGGGTAGGAAAACACCCTTTTAGGCCCGTTCGGCGTTCTGCGGTTCGTAAAACAACGAAAAGGGAAGAAGATAAAACAGGGTCTGGTCGCTCATTTGTAAGACGCGCCAACGGCCAAGGCTCCTGATTGGCTGGGGCGGTGGCGGCGGCGGCACATGACACGGGGTTCGAAAAGGGCGGCGGTTATCCGTGGGGGTTGATAATGCATAAAGAAACCGACACGGACTAAAGACTTGAGACTAAAAGGAAACGGAAAATAACGGCGACGCGTGTTGCACGGCGGGCGAACGTTGACTGGGCGGCCACGGGCCAGCGAAATCGTGCGGCTCGGAGTCGCGCTCGGGCGTTCGGGTGAAGTCGTGCGGCTTCGGCACCCGCCACCCTTCGCGTGTGTATAACCCCCTCGGTCACTCGCCCGTGCCGCGATACATGCATGCATCGGCCCCCTGCAACGGCGCCGTTCTCGTTCCTTTTCACCTCGTTCGCATGATCTTGGCCACGCATATGTTGACCGCTTCCGTTTTCTGTGTTTTGCGTGCCCGGCCGGTTTCTCGCTTCTGCCGGCCAGGACACCCCGGTTTCCGGTGCGTTCGGGGTTTTATGCGAGGAACGGCCGCCTGCAGTGGCGTAATAACCATTGAGTAGGTTTTTTTACGTATGGTCGTTTATCCTAGATATATCTACACGTGACAAGTTCACGTGTGGTTGGAGAGCGGGGTAAACAAGTGGAAGGATTGGGGGTTTCTTGAAGGTGGGAGTGTATTTTTGCGTTAGGAAAATTGGATACATTTATCGTCAAGTTTATCTTTTGAATTGAAAATGTGCAACAGTTTTAATGACATGTTCTAAAAATCATGATTTTCATGTTCAATTTTTCGTCTGCTAACGGCCGAATCACCATCGATGTTTAGCAATGTTTAGACGGAAACAGCGGACGAAAAAGTGAACCACAGCTGCGTTCCATTCTAAAATCGCGAATTAGGACGTTTCGCCGCCATTTTCGTCCTAAGTTGATTTAGGCAAGCTGCAAGAATAGCCCCCGTGGAAATTTTGAAATAATCTGACACTAAACATGTCAAAATTCGTTTCAAGTTCAAATAAAAGTTCTTTCGATTTATTTCACAAAATTATACATGTATATAGTGAAAAAAATATGGTTTGCGAATAAAACTAATAACAAACGCGAATTTTTCCACGAGATTAACGTTGTCGAGTATAAGTCACGAGGTCACGACGAGTGGAGGAATAATCGTGCCACCTGCACGGGGCTTTTTCTCTTTTTTTTTCTCGCGCGCGCGTCGCGTTCCACTGCGCCCTTTTGTGACACGGAGAGAGCCCACTTCCGGCGCCGTTTTTAAATCTTGAACGCCAGGGGAACGTCACGTTTCCACGGAGTAACCTCAAACGACCCGGAAGTGAATACGTCCCTCCACGGGAACAATGCTAACGATCGGAAATTAATTTTCACTCGGTTTTTATCGGCCAGTGAAAAGCCGAAGTTTTTGGCTCGCCGGCCAATATGGCTCCCATCCAAAACGCCTCGTGTTTGTTTTGACTTATTCATTGAGAATGCAGGTTCTTTGATGGACCAATTTTTTTCGAGGAATCGGCGTTTTTCGGAAAACGTCCCTTTTGTGACTTTCTTCCTTATGAGGATCATCCCAAAATTTGCAATATTTTGTTGTTTTTAAGAGATATTTTTCAATTTTCATCATTTTCTTGATCCACGCTCAAACGCCAACACGTGAGAATTTTTGCAGAATTTTTATTGAATCTATATTCTCACTTCCAATCACTCCAGTGATGACGGAAGTTCAAAACTTGACAAGTGCTTACTATAATGTTTAAAAATAGGTGTTACATATTTTTCGACTTCTCGGTCTAGCTGTTAGAGACTGGTGAGACTATAGGTCATAATTCTCATAGAAAATAGCTAATGCTGTACTTATGCACCTTTGTATGTCGAGTTATTATTTGATGAAGACTTCAGTAACCACTTGTTGTCAGGATTTTTTCCATGCGTACTGCAGTTAGTTATTTAAAAATAGTGCAAAAGTGGTAAAATGAAAAATTGCTATCAATATGCATCAATCTGGCTCAAATTTCGGCTTACGCACATTTTTTACGCTTGGAAACTTTAAAGGAGAGGAGGGGAAGCGTCAGTTAATATCTAAATTATAAAAAGTCCATGCTAATAACCACCACACTAATGTCAGTTCTATTGGTGCAACCTTTGTCTTGAATTCATTGGGGTTGCAATTTAACTTTCAATTGAAGGCGAAGGTTATAAATTAGAACATTTGACACTTCAACCAACCATTAGATACGATTTATTTTCAGTGAAACCCAAGTCAGTCTATTAGGCAATCTATTGACCAATGGTGTTCAATTGGGGCTTCAAGTAGTTCACCAATTCAGAGCCATGAATGCACTAATAGTTGACATATTGGTAAATTGGATTGAATGGACTTTTTGCAGCAGGGAAGCAATTAGACGACGATGGTGAACGAGGGACACACCGCAGCAAAGTAATGTGCATATTGCCAATAAACTGGACATAGCCCCGCGTACGAAAATTACGTAATACGATTGGAAAAAGACACAAATATCGTTCGGCATGTGGTAAAAAAAGACAGACGTACTGAAAAATCGTACTCAATTTGTGTATGGTCCCTAAACGCAAATGTGTGAATTTAACACACACATGTGACATTTTGCAGTCAGTTTTGACACACTTTAGAATGTGTCAAATTCAAATAATATTTATATTTTCCATAATTTAACTCACTGTAAGTGTGCAGTTTGACACATTTAAGTGTGATAGTTTTTTACACACTTAAAACGTATCGACATAGCACACTTAAATACTCCCCTGCTAGGAGAAATCAACTGAATACCATATTGAAAACGATTCAATGATAAATACTGTAAATTTCTGCTTTGCCAGTGGTGCCTCATGTTAATTAAATGGATTTTTAATTTGGACTCAGTGAGTTCAGTGGTTAAACCCAATCGAAAACTCGTTTAATTAATATGGGGCACTATTGGAAAATGCAATATTTTACAATACTCGGTGGTTTTCAATAGTATTTAATGGATCACTTCTGGCGAGGTGTCAAACTGCTGGCTTAAATAGTGTGTCGAAATATAATCTGACTTTGGAAACGAATTTGATCGGATACTTACAATGTCTTGCTCGAATAAAAAAAGAATACAAAAATTTCAACAGCCTTAGTCTTATACAGTCTAGACCATTTACGATTTACTCGCGCCGGGTTCATAAATAGCCTATTGTGATTGAATGATTTATAGAATACGTCTTTTTTTTAATTTAAAGACAGAGACTGTAATGCACATCATTGATCGAAGTATCTGAATCGATATCTCATGAAAAATACAGTTTTATATGAGATACATTTATTCATTTCCAGGTTTATTTTGTATAATGTAGAGAACACATTCACATGGTTTCACCAAGGAGTTATCACGCCAAATGTTTTATTTTTATATTTCGAATATCTGTTACATTTATAAATTTAAGATGGAATCACTTCAGTCTGCAGGTTATGAAATATTTATGAGTTTGGGAAAAGATTATGTCTATTATATCATAAAGAATTACTGCATCGATACATAATAACTTCGACTGAAAAACACACCGTAAAAATTGGAGAATGTTTAAAATATATAAATAAAAGAGTTATTCTTTAACTTATGTTAGTAATTTATAATTCATAATAAGAAATTTTCGTTGCAAATCGTATGGGTGTTGAGTATTATAAGGTATCAATGGGCGACAGGAGTTGTGTGCAATTGACAGTTTTTGGATTTTATTTCCATCAAGATTCCCCAAATTTAAAAAACTGAGAAAATTCACAATAGAAGCTCTCCAAGTGACTATTCTGCAGTAAAAAGACTGATATAGTACTTGAGATTGATCACACAAAAAAATACACAAAATTGTTGGAATTTTTTTGAAGTTTGAATTTCCCACTAAAAAATTTAAAAAAAATATCATACACGTTGATAATGATTGAAAGTAGTTACGCGAATTTCTTCATATTTTCTCCAATGATAGAAATTTAGAAAAAAAATAAAGACGAAAATACACTTTTCCGATGTCTCTAAATTTTCGATACACCTGAAACTTTGATACATCCAAAATTCCTGAAGGCAATAAAAAGGTTTTTCGGGCCCGAGCAGGCCAATAAAGGACCGTTTATTGCCCTGAGGTTTATAAAGTATCGTATGTTCTAAAGGGCAAAAAGTTTTTTCGGACGAATGCGAGTTTATATTCCGAGGCGAAGCCGAGGAATATAATCGTATGAGTCCAAAGCAACTTTTTGCCCTTTGGAACATAATATACTATTATTGAATTCAGTTTAATGACATGAGAAAATCAACATTGGAGTCGTGTTTTTTTCGAAGTAGGTATCATACTTGGTAGATTGTATAACAATTTAAATTTGTGAATTCTAATGACATTCAAAATTAAAAAAAATGATCGAAGTCGATGGAAATAAAAAATTCTACTTACTTTACAAGTTTAAAGAATGTTTGTTTTCTTAATACTTGTGCCATTTCGAAAATTTCTAAATTTTCATGTCAAGTACCAAAATCTGAGACAATTCCATTCGATACGGGATTTTATAGAATTTTGTAGAATGTTTGATATTTTATTATGCATTTTGTATAATTATTAACTTTACAACATTTTGCGAATTTGGAAATTTTAGAAGTTTTCAAGGTCAGGGATTTTAGATTTTTTGGCATTTCGAAATTCAGAGGACGTAATGTTTTGGAATGTTCTAAGTTTTGGAAGTTTTGGAGCTTTGGCAATTATGAAATCACTGGAATTTCTAAGTTTTCAAACATTATGCAATTTTGATATTTTTAAGTTTTTGAGAATTCCAAAGTTTTATAGCTTACAATACGAAGCTTCAGGAATTTTGGATGTATCAAAGTTTCAGGTGTATCGAAAATTTAGAGACATCGGAAAAGTGTATTTTCGTCTTTATTTTTTTTCTAAATTTCTATTTTTGGAGAAAATAAAAAGGCAATAAAAAGGTTTTTCGGGCCCGAGCAGGCCAATAAAGACCGATTATTACACTGAGGTGTATGAAAAATATTATTCTCCTGTTCTAAATTTCACATTGTGACGTGTCATGAAGAGGAGGGGGGGTCCACGAATTTGTGACATATTGTGACAAAGGTGAGGGGGCGTCGAAAAAACGCCAAAAACTGTTACATTATTTATATGGATGACCCCAAATTAAACCCCTAAAATAATTAAATATAATAAATATGTATAATAAAATATAATATAATTAAATAATTCCATGTTTATTATTATTATTATTTTGATCAGGAGCATATTATATATAACGTAAACGAACAATGCATTCTTAATCCAAAAACCAAAAAAGTCCTACCCCTAAAATTTTTTCACACCTTCCGTTCTCCAAAAACCAGGTTCATCACCCTCGAGCCACCCAAGTGATTTATAGGAAACCCGAGAAATCCCATTAGCACCCAAATCCCCGGGGCCTGACGGTCCCAAATAAAAACCTCCGAAAAATCCCTACTACCCGTCACCGGCAATTAATTCCCGTGAGCCCCAGTGACTCGCGTATGTCACTTTTTCAAGGGACGCGTGCTGCTAGTGCAGAGAAAATAAAAAGCGGCCGAAAAGTGTACACACGGGCCAGATGCAGATGAGATGGAATAAATGATAAAGACGGCGGTAACGAGAGAATGGGGGGCTAGCGAGACGAGGGGGAGGGGGGTTGGAAAAGGGGGTGAGATAGAGAGAGATGGAGAGAGCTCCATTGATTGCTCGAACGGCGTACGAGTGGAAGAACGCCGGCGTTGCAGCTAGCATCCCGGGGGTGTATAACCCCCAGGTTCGCCGGGGTAACGCAAGCGCGACACATGGACCTACGGATCAATAACCGCCGCCGCTCCCTAGCCCAACGCGAATCAAAACCCCTTTTCCCCGGCCACCCCCTCGCCCCCCGCCCCCGCCCCTTCCTTTTCGTCTCCCCGCGTTCGCGAAGGAGACGAAAAAAACGAAAACGAAACTGTTGAAATATGTAATGCAATCTAAGATGGTCAAACTTTTTAGGCAATGATCGTGAGGACTTTTTTCGATTTCTCAGTTAAATTTCTTTTTTATTCAATTTTTTCAACGTTTCGACTCATTTTGATTCCGGTTCAAGACCTGTACGTTTGATAACAATACATTTTTTTCACCAACAATTTACAAAAATACGATGTATTCAAGTAATTCTTCTCATCACGGTCATTTAAACTCAACCGAACAATTATACTTTTTATACGATTTTTAAAGGGGGAATTAGGATTTTCTTGGGTGGGGGGGGGGGGGTAGTGCATACGTATGGAGTTCATCTGAACTAAGCTACTTGCGAAGTTTTGCATTCGTTTTCAGGAAAGGTTATTTTTCATCTTGAAAAAGGTTTTTGAGTTAAATCCAGCATTTTTTAAGAATTTATTTAAATTAAAGTGAAAGTATTGAAGTAGTAGTAATTTTGGAAGAAATTGTGAGAAGTTTAAGAAATTCTTTGCGAATTTGCTGATTATTCGAAATATTAATTAAAATACTGTTTTCTTCAATTTGATACAAAAATTTTCATCGTGTATTATTTTGACATCATTTTTGACGAAATCATCAAGTCGATCCAAATTCTAAGATAAACCATCGAACTTTAGGAAAATGAAAAAAAAAATTTCTTATATTCACAACTGAATCATATGAACACATGCATTTTTCCATTCATTTATTTTTCATCATTATTATTATGTTCCCTTTTGTTTTCTTTTCTTTGTTACATTTTGTTGTAACACGGAGAAAACAGTACGGTTGCCTCAACCATACAAATAGTAACATTCATACCAACCATATCTGTGGTTTTTACAACTATATCTATGGTTGGTACAACCACATAATATGTATTATATGATCAGTACAACCATACCTATGATTGGTATAACCTAACCGAACTATAAATACCCTAATAGACATGTTGACATAAATTTTACATGACTTTAGTGCATCCGAAAGTGCTGAAAGTGCATGTCAAGTTTACGTCAACAGTTTACGTGATTTTTATGTAAATTTTATGTGAACCATTCACAGAAATGTCATGTCAGTTCACGTATAAACTTTATGTAAACAGTTGACATCGATTCTAGATTAATAAACAGTTCACATAAACTTCATGAAAACATCGTGTAAACTGTTTACGTAAAGTTTTCATGCGCCTGCAGGTGCACGGGCATGTAAAAACTTTTATGTAAAAATGTGTATATAACACTGTTTACAAAGTGTTTGCGAAATGTTTACGTAACATGACTAACATGTCTACTAGGGTATACTTGGTTTGACTGTAAGAGCAGTCGATGTAACTAATTGCTTTAACTATATCGTTATAGTTAGAGAGGTTAGAATATCAATATCTGATTTTTTTCATTTTAGACGAAACTCCTAGAAATCTTAAAGAAATCGGACTTTTGAATACTTCGGAACAATGGAAAACAATATATTATTTTTGCACGAATAATTCAGAAAATCGCATCACTTTTGAAGGTGCAATTAGACGACCCGTTTTTTGAAAGTTTTCTGAAATTAAGAAATCGCTCGACGTTGTTTGGAAATATGAACAAGTT
Organism: Platygaster equestris; assembly: GCA_030522785.1. Lineage (NCBI taxonomy): Eukaryota > Metazoa > Arthropoda > Insecta > Hymenoptera > Platygastridae > Platygaster > Platygaster equestris. Next base: position 7,984 of record JAPYZK010001760.1, on the reverse strand, counting down.
TTTCATAATATTAGAGAATTTTCCAAAATAGCTTGGCTAATTTCCAAATCCCTGAAAAAAATTTAGAAACGCCTTGAAAATATATAAAAGTATCGCGACAATTCTCTAGAATTGTAAAGTTTGAAGAAAAAAACTCTTAGTAATTATTTCGAATTCCACAAATTATCAGAAAATACCTAAATTATAATAAATTTTCGATCGTAATTTAAGATCTCCGATCGTGCATCTTCAAGACGTTTTACATAAAAATTGACTTATATTTAGAAGCCGTCAAAAAATTTTTCAAAAAACTATAATTCGTTACTTAAAATATATTTTTGTTAATTAAAGCATAATTCGGTAGATACAACATTATAGCATTTAGTTATTAAAGGAAAATGTCTATACTTTTACGCAGGTACTTCAATCCTTCAATCAATAACTAAAATTTTTTTCTTGAACTTGAAATTAATCTCCACGTTAATTTTTTATTTTTTGAATTTTCGAAACTAAAAAATCAAATAGGCATAAAATTTATCAAAAAATAAAACTATTTTTAAAATTTACCATCATATTCTTTCGAATTTAAGGAATAATTGTTATAAAAAAACAGTTGCGAAAGAAAAAAGAAAATACCTTTGATGTGAGGTTAAGGGCTTATTTCCGTGTTGTAGCTGTGGTTCCGCAAAAATCCTGAAACAATAGAGAAGATATCATTAGACATTATTAAAAAACGTGATCAATAACTGGACTAAAAAAATTCTACTCTTTTCATCACCGATAGTGTCAGAAAAGTTTGAGAATTGATTTTCAATTATTCCAGTAAAATTGAAATAATTTATTGAACACCACCAACTTTTCCGAAAACTACTTGTTTTTTATTTGTTCACGAAAAAACAAAAAATATCTTAAGTTATGGATACTATCATCATGAAAATGATCTAAAAAACAACAGTACAGCTGAACTTCGATCGAGTGCTCGGCTCGTGGGTCTTAAGTAAACATTACACTCGATCGAAGTAGCGATAAGACGGGTAGAAACACCATCAGGTAGAAACCTCGAGGGACCCAAACCCAAAAAAAACAAAGCATTAATGACTTCCTAGGCTTCTGGAATTTGCTGCCTGCTGTGGAACTAGGAGCCTTATCGCTGCCGAGATCTTCACGGTAGATTACAGAGCACTCGATCGAAGTTTACTCGATCGAAGTTCAGCTGTAGATTTAAAATTAATGAACTCTTTGGGTATAATAAACTTTAAATCGAGAAATTTCAATGGTCACTCTAACTCTATTATATTACCACTCTAACCTCAAAATTGGTAATTCATAATGGTTTTTCGGTTATTCGCGACCCAAATTAATTAATTCATCATTTTTTCACATTCATCTGAATAATTTCCAAAAATTTGTTTTTTCACTGTGTGTGTACAGTCGACCTCATATAAGGTTGACTGGTTTTTACAAGGCTTAAATATTATATCGCAAACAAGATTAACATATCAAGAAATGTAATTCAACCCTAAAACAAAACTAAAATATATTTTTATAAGGTAATTGAGGGGGAGTTTGGACACCTTTTTTGGAATTGCTATGGCAGTCGCAGAAATGGAAATAAAAATACATTTTCAATTCTAATTGTGTATCTAAACCCTCTAAAACGAACCCTTGGGGTTGAAATAATACTTGTAATTGTTTAATAACAACCTCACACATTTTTTAATAAAGTTGAAAATTGTCCGTTGAAATTTTTGAGAGAGTCCGGACACCTTGAAAAAAAAAAATAATTGAAGTCGTCAGAATGTTATATAAAATTAAGTAGACATAGAAAATAACCCTTTTTCTAAGTTTGAGTGATGTTTCTTCCAAGATAACTATTCCAGCCAAAATTTACCTTTTTATGGAAGACATACACATTTTTCTTGTGAATTTACGTAACCTCATACGAATAATACTCAATAATTTGTCAAATCTAAAAAATAACAATGTTTTAGAACTAGCTTGTTTGTTTCAATGTCAAAACACATGCATATTGTAAATATAAAAAAAATCGTCCTCACACAGTCGGAGGGGTGCAGAGTGTCACAACTCTCCCTCAATTACTCTATGATTAAAGTGTCTATCTAATAACTAGGTGCATATACAGGGTGTCCCAAACCCGATGGAACTCCCAAGAACTGTGGATTACTCATCAAATTCTAAGACGATTTTCCCTTTGCAATTTTTTGATTTGCGCAAAATTGAAAGAGTTATTAACCATTGAAATCAGCCAATCAGAGCGCGCTATTACTAGATAAGGACATAACATGTACATACACCAGGATTCCCCCTTTCCGAGTAACCCTTTACAGCCAATGATAATGGCGCGCTCTGATTGTCTGATTAAAATCGTTCATAACTCTTTTAATTTTGCGCAAATCAAAAAATTGCAAAGAAAAAATCGTCTTAGAATTCAATAAGGAATCCACAATTCCCGGGAGTTCCGTTGACTTTGGGACACCCTGTATATATGAAAACACTTGTGTAAATACAACCCTGTATAACACCAAAAGATATTGTGAAAGTAATTTTGAAACTGAAATTCGATCTCATACATGCCTGGTCTCCATTATCGATACGTGTAATCGAATTTTCTGCATGATGCTTACGGAAAATAATCGATACATATCGATTTTCAATACCAGGTATACTTCCTAGACTGTATAATTTACGAGTCAGATAATTTGCTTCCATTTTCCAGAGACCCCATCAAATCGTCGTCGACTCGTCGTAGTCTGTGTTAGAAATCATTATGTAAAGCTTAGAAGGATAGGCTTTCGCCGTTTTTTATAAGTAGGTTTACGAAATTTGAAATGTCGGGTTTGGGGACGGTAAAAGTAAAAGTGTTGATGTAAGCATTAGAAAGTAAAAGTATCAGTATAAATATAGCTAAGGTTTTCGGGAAGAGATCAGAATGAAGAATGTCACTGGCGCGTTTTAATGTCGGGGCCCGTACGTGTGAGCGTTTTTCTGTGCATTTTAAAATAAAATTATGTTCAAGTCTTTTACACGACTCTAACCTCAAAAGAGGTACTTCAAAGGTCTTTTTCGGTCCTCGTCGCGTAAAATATAGTACCGCTCCTTCGGGCAAAAGCTGATTTTACCGAAACGATTATAGTCCTCGGCTTCACCTCGGACTACAACTCTTCGTTTCGCAAAATCAGCATTATTCCGAATGGGCGGTAATTTACTATAGTCGTCCCAATTTTCTTTAACATCTGTCTAATTAATTTCGCTTTTAATGTATTCATGAGTCAGATTCAGAAAAAACATTTCGCCTTCGAGAAAACCCGCTGTAGTTCTAAGATAGATTTTTCTGTCCAACCCTGTATACGACCCCTAGGGAGAGGGGTAGCAACTGAATGGACGAATGACACACGAAAGCCCCGTTCCCTCAACGGGCAATAAAATTGCGCTAGGTTATAGCATCGGATCATGATCTCTTCTCCGAGCCAAGAAGGACTTTCCGTCGAAACACGATACCCCTCGTGCTTTTCCACCCCCTCTTTTTTTCATTCGGAATCGAGGCGAAGGGTGGTGAAAAAACGGGACCTTTTTTCTTCGCTTGGTTTTTTTTCTCCTTAAGGGTAATGGTTATGGTTGCGGGTGCGGTATAACTGAACTTATACAGGGCCTGGGCGGCTGCACCCTCGAGGTACCGGGAGAAGAGGAGGAGGGCGCGGTGGGAGAAATTGGGGGAGGCTCCGGGGGCTCTTGATACAGGGCCGTTTCTAGGCGGGGTGCGTCTCTAGACTTTCGTGCTCTTTTCGCGGATTCCGCGTTGCAAGGATCCGGGGCGAGCCACGCCCGAGGTGGAAGTGCAACGGTTTTTTAGGTTCGTTTGTTCGTTTCCTAGGTTTTGTTGGAATTTTTAGTAGGTATGTGTAGTACCTGAGGTTGAACTCCGTCGTCAATAGTTGAAATTTCACTATTCAAAAGAGTAGGGTGTCCAAATGTACGTATTTTACGTGCGCTGTCCTGGTTTCCATATTTTTTGAAAAATGTCCGTATTTTTCAATTTTTGACCGATTTCATATAAAAATGAAAAATTTCACCTGAAATTCAAATTTCTGTGACGTAGAATTTGGAGTTATATTTACAATTCTGAAATTTTGAGCATTTTAACAATATAGAAAAATATGGAATTCCCAAAAATTATAAAAATGTTGAGAATTTTCAATGTTTCACAGTTTTCAAATATTTTTATTATTGTAAAATTTCTAAAATTTGAGGGATTTCGTAAATTTTGAGGATTTCGGCAATATTAAGAATTTTCAAGTTTACGTAAATTTCGAATATTTTGAAGATTATGGAAATTTTAAGAATTTTCAAAGTTTCGATAATTTTGAGTACTTTCATAATTCTACTTTCATAATTCTCAGAATTTCGAAAACTTTGATAACTTAGAAAATTATGAAATTTTCTAAAATTGTGAGAATTTCAAGAATTTTTCCAAGTTTGGATAATTGAGAATATTTCGATTATTATGAAATATCGAAAGTTTCACGAATTTCGTAAATTTGTAAGAATTTCGAAAATCTTAAAAAATATGATATTTACTGAATTTTTCAAAACTTTAACAGTTTCCATAATATTTGAGAATATGAATAATTATTGAGAGTATGGATCATTTAAGAATTTTTAAGTTTCCGTAAATTGATAAAATTATGAAATGTCTCATAAATTATGAGAATTCCAAGAATTTATAAAGTTTCGAAAAGTTCAGATATTTTTATTATTGTGAAATTTCGCAAATTTCAGGGATTTCTTAAATTTGAAGAATTTGGATAATCTTAAAAATTTTCGAATATACAACAATATTATACAGAATTTCCGCTTTTCCAAGAATTTCAATGATTTTGAAAATCGTGGAAATTCGAAAAATCTTTAAAGTTTCGAGAATTTTGAATATTTTGATTATTCTGAAATTTTTGAGAATTTGGACAATAGAGAAAATCTTTAAATTTCTGAATTTTTAAGATTCGAAAACGTTGAAAGTTTCGAGAATTTAAAATATTTTTACGGTTCTAAAATTTTGAAAACTTTAAGAATATTGAGAATTTAAAAAATTTTTTAAATTTAAAATTTTTCTGCTTTCAGCTTATGAGAGTTGAAACATTTTAAAGATTTTGGAAATCTTAAAAATCATGGCGATTTCAAAATATTATGGAATATATTATTAATAATGAGAGGTGGAAGCGTTGGGCGGAGGGGGAGGGGGGGGGGAGTGAGGGGAAGGGCAGTTAAAGAAAATGTCCTGTTTTTTAGTTTTTACTATCTGGACACCCTATAAGAGAGTAGTTCAGATTGCCATTAAAATGGAGGAGACACTAAAATCCATCAAGCCAATACTATCCTCATTTCCATAAAGTTTCCAATCTATAAACTTTCAATTCAACCCTTCAAAAAAACCATTCTACACTCACGAAATCGCAACATTCAATCCAAACCTAACCAAACCTCGTCTTACATGAGTAACATGACAATGCCAACATTTAAATCCCCAAAGTCCACGTTTTAATTCGTATAAGTTACCGCGCAGCTGGGGCCCCAGCAGGTGCGGGGTCGGACTTGCATTATTCCTCTCGTGTTAAACGCGTATGCCGGGGCATTAAGAAAAATGTGTTTCCTCCGAATTTCCTTCTCATTCATGGCAGATGTCGATTTTTGGATCGAAAAATTGTCCGCGCCACGTTCGCGGCGCGTCTACATCACTGCGAGGGGCGGGGGGAGGGGGTCCGATTATCGATTTGGTCATGCATCGTTTTCCCTCCCTCTTTACCCCGCGCTACTTTAATTTCTCGTACGCTCGTTCACTGCTCCTATTGCGTTTTATCAGGTTTCAAAACAATGGTCCCTGATCAAGGAGAAGAGCATTTTTTTGGGGTGGGAAAAGGGTTGACGAACCGTCTAGTTAGAGGGGTAGAGGGGCTTTAAGTACGGAATCGTGTAGTTGGTCTATGTTTGATCGATTTTCGTCATCATTTTGATTGCCCGAGTGGTGGGTTAGAATAAGTGAATTTGGGGGGGTCAATAATGTAGTTGAGTTTGTTGAGGAAGGAAATGTTGTTCAAATCGATTTTCGAATCTTCAGTAGTGGAAATGATACTTGAAAGAGGTGTTTTCACTTGAGTGTGAGATTTTTATAATTCATGGCAACATTTACTAGTTGTAAGTGACGAGGGAAAACCAAAAAATGCAATTCTATCCAACTAAAAAAAATGACGTGAATATAGAAAATGCCCTAATTTTTCGGCTGCGCCCTGCAGTTCATTTTTGTCGGTTTTGTGGTTTTCTGGCATAACCAAACAAGTCACTCATTCCCGAAAATGAGATTTTACCGTAAAATATATTTGTATTCGATCCTGTATGTTCTGAATTTTTTTATGTCAATTCGACACTAGTACGGTTTTTCGCCAGTGTGAGTACGTTTATGTCTCTTGAGATAGAGTGAGTATTTCAAAGGTTTGCACATTTTGCACTAATAAGGTTTTTTTCCAATGTGAGAGCCAAAATTTGAGTTTGAAAACTGTACAGTTATAAAATGTATTCACAGTACGAGTACTGGCGTAACTTGTTTTATGTCAACTCAACACTAGTATGGTTTTCCGCCAGTGTGAGTAGTTCATGTTTCTTAAAATGAAGTGAGTCTTTTGAAGGTTAGGTTTGCATATTTTGCATTGATCCGGTTTTTTGCTAGTGTGAGAGCCAAAATTAAACTTCGGAAAATGTATACTGTTAGAATTTTTCGTCAGTGCGAGTACTGACATGGCTTCTTTAATGTCAATTCGACACTAGTACGGTTTTTAGCAAGTGTGAGTACGTTCATGTCTCTTAAAACGACGTGAGTTTTTTGAAGGTTAAGTTTGCATATTTTGCACTGATACGGTTTTTTGCCAATGTGAGACCCAAAATTAAATTTTGGAAAATACATTCTATAAGGATGTCCTGAAAGTGCAAGTGACTCCTTTGATGTCAATTAAATATAGTACGGTTTTTCGTCAGTGTACGTTCATGCTTAAAATACCGCGTCTTTTCGAAAACAAGTTCTTGTTTAATGATGCCGGGAAACCACTAAAATTCTACTCGTAAGTATCATTTTTACTAGACCAAAAAATTCGCAGTCTAAAAATAATAACTTCATCGGACATTAAAAAAAAAATGACAATAATCCGTAAAATGCCCCAACATTTCGGTCCAACGATCCGTGGCACCCATTTTCCTTCAGTTACTCCCGTACGTCCCCGAAAGCTGCAAAACTATCATCAACTACACTCCACTCCCAATTAAAGCATTAAAACTCGGCAAACTGAGGCAACAGAGTTGGCACAATGACAAGGCGCGAAAAAGTGGCCCGCGGATGAGCATCGATCCAACGGAACCAAGGAAACGCGCGGAAATGTCTCTGTGCGGAAGGAAAGCGAAAAATCGGGCTGACAGAGGTGTCTCGGTGTTCTCAGGGAAATGTCGGACAGCGAGTCGGGTACGTGTGCGGCGTTTCGTGATTTGATCTCGTGCGTGCGCGATATTATGACGTGGCGCGGGAGTTGCGATTTTCCGGCAGCACGTCTATCGGCGCGTTGCAATCAGGACGATTTTTCGCGCTCCCCGACACGGAGCCAATTAAAGCACGTCGAGGGGTTACAAACCACGCGATTTTCGAGTCCCACCACGAACGCGATCCTCGCCTTTGGGGCCGTTGCCGGCGATCATGCTCTACAGTCGCGGTTATGGCCTTCCAGGGCGAGGGTCGCGACCCCCTGGAGCACACCAGCCTCTACCGAAGAGCCGGTCGGGAAAAAAATTGAGCTTTAGCGGATTGAAAGACATTTTTTTGAATTTTTTATTCATTTTGGACGTTCGAGATAAATATTTGCGTATATAATGTGATCGTATGATAATATATGGTCATGTATATACATACGTGAAAATTTTCACTTCTGTCAATTTTATTTTTATAATTATCTGT
>JAPYZK010001759.1:0-16238 GCA_030522785.1 Platygaster equestris | reverse complement strand
TCGCGCTGCTTTAGCACGCATGTCCTGTCCCAATACCTACAAATGGCGCGGTTCAATTGGGGTCAGAGAACTAGTGGTGGGGGAATAGGATCAGCTATCAAGTGTATTTTACAGATCAGTGGTCAGTATACACTGTACACAATATTATATTATGTAGTACAGTTAAAATTCATTGATTATACATTCTTATGACATTCTCTATATCTTGATTGTCTAAATAATGCAATACTAATTCTACAACAACATCGGGTAATGCAAAATTAAGTATAGAATTGAGTGGTGAGAATCCACGTAACAAAGTACATCTCCTAAATATCGCTCTCTTCAACCTACTCTTCAACATGTTGCCATAGATGTGATACTTCTCTTGAAATACTCGCGAGAAAACAGCATCGCAAAAGTCTTGACTCGTGCATAACTGCACTAAAGTCTCAAACGAATTGTTTTCAAATGCTTGAAAAAGCGAAAAAGTTTGTTTTCCGAAACGAAACGTCTCCATTTTCAAACCCGAGACTTGTTCCAAGCACTCCCTTTCGAATTCGGTAAAAACTTGCTCAGTTTGATAACCCGAATCCGTCGAGTTGAAAATGGCCACTTTTGTAACGTGTGCGTCAATGTCGAAATCCGGTATAAAGCGAGCTTGGTAATTGATAGAAGTAAGCCCGTCCTTGTCCGAAAGCAAAAAATCAGCCCCGTACTCGAGTAAAGTTGAAACGAGAGCTCTTCTTTTCCACTCGATTGCGATGTGCAGCGCACTTTTTCCAGCCAGCTCATTTTTCCTGTTCACTTGGCCGCCATTTTCCAAGAGTGTTTCAGCCATTCTCCAATTGCCTTCTCGACACGCGACGAAAAGAGCGCTAGAACCTCTCGAATCCAACTCGTCAACCCGCAAACCGTGATCAATCAAGAGTCTCGTTATCTCGTCGTACTCGTTGATCATTTCCACGACTTTACTGTATTTTTCCCTGCAGCTATTACTGTAGCACAAGTTTTCCCTAAAGTCCCGATAAAAAAAGAGGTTCAAAACCATCGTCGTCTCCTTCAACTTGGCTTGTCGATTCGACGACAAATAACTGATAATCTTCAGTTTCAAGTTTTCCGCTATGTAGTGAAGTGCTGTTTTATGGCTCTTTGCCTCTATGGGTCCGACGGATCGCTCGACGCTGGCGCCGTTTTCCAACAAAAGTTTTACTATTTCGGCGTTACCTTGAACGATCGCGAGGAAGAGCGCGCTCCTCTGCCATCGATCTTGGGCATTGACGTCGGCTTTCATATTGCATTCATTGACGATGAGTTTCACGACGTTAAAGCTTTGCGCTTCCACGGCCGAATGCAAAGGTTCCCTGATGCAGATGTGATTACTAGTTATTGCAGTCTCTATAATTTGTCCTGCTGCTTTGTCGCCGCGTGAACCGTGAAGCTCGCCACTGGCGTTATTATAGCTCTGCACGAGAGCGCCGTTTTCAATGAGAAACGACGCAATGTCGTAGTCTCCTTTGGCCGCGGCGAGATGGAGAGGTGACTGGCCGTATTCATCCTTAGCGTTCACGTTGGCTCCGTGTTTTATGAGTAATTTGACGATTCGCTTGTTGGCCGCCTCGGTTGCGCAGTGCAGCGGGCTCCAGAGATCGATCGGAAAGCTTTTCCTTGCATGTCGAGCGAGTTGCTGCCGTCGCAAGGCGAAGTTGACATCGACCCCGGAGGTCAAAAGTCGAGAAACCGCCTGGGCATTCCCATTGCGCGCTGCTATGTGCAGGAGGCATGCTTTATTTCTTTCGTCTTCCAACGACATCGTTCCTCCTGTTAACATAATATTTATATTATTCAACTGTGTACTGTTTGTTTTGTGCGTTTTAAATACGGGGTTGACTGTTAAGCTTAAGCTCTAGTATTTTGTAAGATGGAATGATCATGCAAGTCGTGCACGTAGGAAGTAATGTAGGGTAGAGTTCCTATAAATAGAGAGGTTGGTCATCCTGGCGCGAATGTTTGATTGGTCACCTCCAAAGCTAGGTCCAAAATGGAGGCACCTAAAGGAAGCAAATGTATACACAGACGAATGTTGCATACCGCCGCCATTTTGGACCTAGCGATAACATGTACACACTGACACATTCATAGATAGCCAAACTCTCTATTTATAGGAACTCTAATGTAGGGTAATGTAGAGTTTCTATAAACAGAGAGTATGGCCATTCCGGTGCAAATGTTTGATTGGTTCTCTCCAAAGCTGGATCCAAAATGGCGGCTCCCATAGGAAGAAGTGATTTTATGTTCGTGTCGAATATATGTGTGTGTACTGTCGCCATTTTGAATCCAGCGATGACACGTGCACATAAACACATTACAGATGACCAAACTCTCTATTTATAGGAACTCTAGGGTAATGTATTGTTGACTGCAAGGTATTGGATGATAAAATGGAAGGCGTAAAAGTAGAAGAAGTGAACATATTATCGTCAGAGGAGGAGAAAAACGAGTCATCAGAGACGGAAGTAAAATCTTTCACATGCTCCGAATGCCAAAAAAGCTTCAAAAAATCATACCTTCTCAGTCGGCACTTGAGGAGCCACGAGCAGCGGCGAAAAAATACAGAAACAAAGAAGAAAAAATTTGAATGCTTCAAGTGCAAAAGGGTGTTTAAAAACTCGGATGGACTGAGGAAACACTTGAAAACTCACACGGATGATAGGCCGTACAAATGCGGAGAGTGCGGTAAGGTTTTCAAAACTCAACGAGCTCTGAATAGTCATTTGGTCGTCCATTCGGAGTCAAGACCCTACAAATGTGGGGATTGTGGAAAATGCTTCAAAAGACCGTATGATCTGACTTTGCACTCGAATGTGACGCACTCGGAAACTCGACTTTTCGAGTGCTCGGTTTGCAGCAAAAAATGCAAAAGAGCCGGGGATTTAGAGGTGCATTGGAAAATTCATTTCGACGAAAAACCCTTTCCTTGCACCGAATGCGGTAAAAAATTTCGAGCTGCTGGAGATTTGACGTTGCATGTGAGGAGAATTCACACTGGGGAAAGGCCTTTTACGTGCTCGGAGTGTGGCAAGAGTTTTGCCAGGAGGTACGATTTAAATTCTCACAGTATCGGGCATACACAGCAAAGGAAGCACGAGTGCCAAGTTTGTGGCAAGTATTTCATGCACAAAAGAACTTTGAGGGTCCACCAGGCAGCGTTACATTCTCCGCAAGAGCTGTCTTCGCATTCGATCGGATCCAGTGAGATTGCTCTTCATTTTTTTCCTGTTCGATATTTTGTTGTATATAATTTGTACTCCGTATATAAAATTAATGTAACCATACGGAAAACCCTCATGAGCTTTTACTATCCCTTAGAGAACGACGACCTACATTTGATCTATACAAGACCTATAAACGACCTATATGACTTACATAGCACCTATAAACGTCATATAATTGAGATATATTGGACATATTAAGGACTTATAAATGACCTATAACCAACATATGAATGCCATATATGGTCCTTCCAAATTTATTACAAGTAAGCCACATATACTTCACCTACATCTGGCCTATATCGCAAATATCTGTCATTTATACTACGTTTACAACCTATAAAACCAATGCACGCGCCTAAAGGTAAGGGCGTTGCATATAGGTCGTTTTGGGTCTTATATATCTCGTTTATAGGTCAAAACTAGGTCGTTTATAGGTCATATATGTGTGTTTTATATGGCGGTTATAGGTCACCTATATGGGATCATATAGGTCGTTTATGGGTCTTATATATGTTGAGTATAGATCATCGTTCTCTAAGGGTAAGACGTTAATTTTGTGAAAATTTTTTCAAAATATTCAAACTTTCAAGTTTCACTCTTCTTGATGGAATTTTTCAGTTTTTTACGGTTTTGAGTCTCTTGTCGAAAATAGATCATTTTTTGAATAGCCTTTCTTCTCTTGCGATTCGCCCTAGATATTGAATACTAAATTTTCTTCGTCGATCGTTTGTTTCAGATCGTAACAAAAACGCACAAAATAACAAAGGAGCCATCAAAATCGTCATGTCAAGTTCCGAACGGATAGTTTCCGATTCAGAAAGTAATTAGCACTTTTAATATTTTGTCTAGTCTTCATTTGAGTCTCCCGAATCGAATTCAAATACAGTTGCATCATTGTTTCCAATTTATTTAAAAACATTTCTATTTGAAAGTTGAATGTTCTATTTGAAATTCATCTGAAAGTGAATTTTCAGTTGATGGGTTCGTAAATTTACAAAATTGAATGTTTGTTTCACAGGCAATGCCGTTGTAAATCACGATGGAGACCCGCTACGCGTTTTAAATCCTGATGAAGACCCACTTGACGTAGATGATGATGATAATGATGCAATTGCAGACAATGAAAACGATCAAGATGATAGTAATGATTCGAGTAAATATGGAGATTCATCTCAGTGACGAATCTCAAAACTGGACTGAAGAAAAAAGCGCCAATTAAGCACGACTTGAATTTTCATAAACGTCGTTTGAAAATCGACGAGCAATTTCGGTGAATGAATAAATAAGGAGAAAAAATATTTATTGTAATTGCGATCATAATATAGCGAATCAATGTAAATAATGGTAAATAAACTGTAGATAAATTTTTCTGTCTATTTGATTCTAATTGCAACGTTTACAAGAAACTCCTATTTTATCTAAACCGTTTCGCGATGTAAACATTCGTTTAGCGAAACTGAGGGGAAATCCCCACCACTGCAAGATTTCTCGAAGTGATCGCTCATTGGCTGTATTTTTGAGAGAAAGGCGCATGAAATATTGTTCTCCAATCACATTCTGTTTTCGCTTGAAAGTAGTGGAGGGAACAGGGGAAGCTCGAATTTAGATAAATGAGTAAATTTTGTTTAGATAAACGAGAGTTTAAATAAATGGAACTTTCTTGTAACTGTCAATATCAACATTTCAAAAATACACGTATTTACTTTCACGAATTCGTGAATTATAATTTTTCAAAACAAAAATTCAGTTAAGAATTTTCCAGTGTCAAAATTCTGAATCCATAAGCGCGAATAACAGGCACATTTAACAGTCGAGGAAAATAAGACAATAGTTGAAAAAACACATGGTAAACTTGTAACTTACATTGAATTAGACGACATCGTTTGCAGAAGTAGAGGGAAACATAGGGCTGACAGTGAATGTCTGAATCGGCGCTGGATCAATCACAACATTTTAAATTCGCCACAGATTGTACAAAATTAGGAGAGCCGTTACGGTAGTTGGTTCGCGGCAACTTGTATATGTGGGCTTTTATGGATTCTTCCTGCATTGCAACGGCTTGTTTATAGATAATACGTCTATATATCTATATATACCGCACGTCCAAGGTCAATATTATCGATCGCACGCAAGTGCACTCTTCAATTCTTGACTGCAAGCAGTTAAAGTTATAACATAAAGTTCCAAAAATGAGCACCGATGAAAACTTTTCTTCTCTTGTCCATCTAAATTTCATTGTCCCAACAAAACGTTGATTTATCATCGAAATTCTTCGCAAATTATCATTTGCGTAGAAATGTTCCGATTTAATACAATTAATGAATATGTAAAAAAAAGGTATATTGCGATGCTAAATGTATAATATGTTTCACGCCATTTATTTTGATTTGTGTTATTTATTATCTTGCATTTTGTCCATTCGTACATCGTAATATATCAATTACTACATAATAATACACGACATGTTTCATAAAAAGCAAAAAGTGCACTAATTCGTCAGAATTCATACCCTGTGTGGAAAATTGACCAATTACATAAGAATTAATTTTTTTAATAATTCGGAATAGCCACAACAAAGTCGAGAAAAAATTTAATACTGTTCAGAAATTCGACGCTTATCTAAATACGCGTTATTTTCAATTTTTCTCATGCCAATAAGATGTGTAATAAATTGAGACTCAAAATAAAACTGCAGTGATTATGGTACTGCAGCCAGCCTAAATAAATATTAGGCGCGATTTATTAAACGAATTAAGTAAAACATTTACTTTCAATCAAAGTTGAAATTCCTCAATTTATCAATCAAAAAAACAAGTACAAAAAATGTGCGTGTTTGTACTTTTTTCACGTTTTATTATATTGGTTTTTCCATTTTTTGCGCTGTACAAAAATCGCCCATCAAGTTTTTGAAAAATAGTGGCGTGCGCGCACGAGTTTTAACAATCAACAAAAATTACACTTTCGTGCATTACACCAAGCATAACTCGGTTACGGTTACAGTTTTACGACCTATTCGAGTACTTTCAGCTATTATGGTACGTGATGTTCATTACAGTTTTTCTCAACTTGAATGCATGTCAGTAAATACGTGAAAAGGAATGAATTAAAAATAAGCAAGTTTATTTTGGATACAGCTGTTAGGCGATGCTGAACGTAATTTTGCCTCCCAATTCTGGTTGTAACTGCAGATGACTCGGTTTCATTATGACTACGCTGCAGCATAGCTAATTGTTACCGTGCTCATATTACTACTCTATTCTCGAAATTTATTATAGATGCAGTATAAATGTACCACACAGAGTAGTATCTCCGTTGGAAATTTTCCCACATCAACTGCAGCTTTTGATCTTGACCTATTTTACGAAATTGACGACATAATTGTTACAATTGTTTCATGGCTCACCTTGCAAATAAAAGCACCATTTTTCAAAAGAATTCAGCCCTATTATTATAACTATTATCTTTTGACATTGACAGAATGTTGCGTATCCATCGCATAATCTATTGCAAAATCGTCAATTCTCTGACAGGTGTCTACTGGACCGTTGACATTAATTTTTCATTACAAATGCGTCATTTTAGAGTTGCTGGAAAAAGCGCTTCCATGGAAAGTATATTTCACAATTTGTAAAAAGTGTATAAAATAAACAAAAAAGGATATACATATTTCATATGTATACTCGTTAAACGCACAAAAAATGCGACATTTATTTTTTTCTCGGCGAGCCCTTTTTTTCATGTAAATGCAAAAATATGCAGAGTGGCTTTCTTGTGCGGAGTCAACATTTTCACCGCTTGGACACTTACATATACACCCACATACACGCGCGCACGACGAATTACACATTTTGCTTTAGCGATATCGTACAATTAATTATCGACAAAAACGATCGATAATATTGATGGAATTGTGATATTCATGGACATTGAATGACGAATCCATCGACTGACAATTAATACCAAGAAAATGTTCATCTCGGAGTTTAATTATTACATTGATAATTTGACCAATTTTTTCAACGCTGCCAGGGATGAGACTGAAATTGGCAGTCCGAACGCTGCCTAAAACGTTGAAAATATAAATGTCGTGTAGTTTTTTTTTCATATTTTATTGTTGAAAAAATATCCAAGTTTTCTCGACATAACCATTAACACGATTGTCATATTGAAAATAGCGCCATTTCCATCGCAAAATGTCTATTTTCATCCATCAAGGTCCAAAAATAACATTACAAATGTACAATTTTGTGTTGCATCACCCTCATTCTCCTTTTTTCCAACGCTCATAGAAAAATACACTCCTCAAAAATCAAATGATAAAAAAAAAAAAAAAAAAAAAAACCAAATAATTATCATAAATAATATAAATAAATACGTAAAGCTAGATTAATAAATGTGCGCATGTTTTGGTATGTACATTAAATTAATAATTAAAACATAACGTAACATGTGTAAATTCGTACAAATAATACGAGTGATAATAAATTATTATGCTAATAATAAAAAATGGGGTCCATTTTTTGTTCTCATCCCAAAAATGTTTCGTTTCATTTACGAGCAACGTCCATTTTTTCATACTTAATCAAAACGCCCAACAATGCATTTTCAAGAATAATGAAGCGGTCGAAAAAATTGTTGATTCATTTTGTAGCGCATTTCGAGTCGTTTCTCATACTGATGATACAAAATTAATCTTCTTCCAATTTTCATCGCACACATACATATATACATATAATAATTCATTAGCGTGTTGACTTTTTATGTTTGAAAAACAGCATATACAAAAAATATGAAATAATCATTTTCGTTGCTAAATACATGTTATCAAGTCTTGGAATATTTATCAATCATTGGACGTGCGTTTTATACAACTTTCGTCTTTTTCAACATTTTCGATTACTCATTTAAATTGACTCGATTCTTTCTGTACAATAATCACGTTAATCATATTATAAATATATAACCATATAGTATCATCAACATTCATCTATGTAGAATAAATTATAAATTTTCCAGTTACATATACTATTATATATAATAATAATATACATGTATTAAATCAAGACGATTTCACTACCAACACATGTCGTGTATGTTTGTTCCCCCATATTTTACATTTTTTATTTTAACCAGTATAAACTTTTAAAATTTATATACTAATTATTTTTCGATGTGAGACTGAATTAATATTCCAATGCAACATTCGCAGCATTTTGACAGTGCGAAATATTACACGTGTTTTTCGATTTAAAAAAGCCTTAAAAAATGATGTATCGAATATTCGTCACGAAGGAAGTATTTCAAAAATATACACCTGTTTGGATCGACGAAAAAGCAAAATTGTGTACACATCAAGACGATGTCGAAAATCAGCAATTTCTGGACTAGTTTTTTACCATTTAAAAAATTGACCTTTACACTTTTTTTCTAGTACAATAGGTACTCTTCAGCACGCCTAATAACGTAAAAAAACTGGCTAAAAAATATGAACCGTTATACAAAATAATCACCCGTATAAATTTTTACACCGATTTGATTCGAAATATTTTCCCGACTTTTGCTCACATGTTGTCAATAACTGGCGACAACATTCCTTGTTATTGCTCAGCAAATTCACGACTTGACCTCTATTTCATTTCTCAGTTTCAACTGATAACTGGCCTGAATCTTCCGTCGAACAATTTTCCTCTTGTTAAACGTTTTCTTCGCCTTTTAACCTCAAACGAGCGAAATCTTCGAAAATGATGTCATCTGTTTCCCTGAAAAAATTGTGGAATAATGAATTGTTATCAAATTTTTTTCATTACACGCGTTTCTTCGGTTACTCGTGGTATTTTGGAGACAACGTCTCGAGAATAAACTTTAAAACGCACGTGTTCCCACGAAACGAATTTTCAAATAGAAAAAAATGACATGATAATAATAACAACATACTCTATCGAATCTAGTTGAATCAAATTCGCATTATTGCTATTATTTTGCGATTCTTCTTTTTCCGGCGTCACTTTTTCCGGCTGCACAACTGGTTCCTCTTCCTTTGGCTTTGGATGCATCAGAATAAATGGCAATTGTGCGACTAGCTCTCTGAGAAAAAAAATATCATATAATCATCAATTTCTTACGTACAAAAATACTCCGAAAAATCACCAAATCCTGGTATGAATTTTGAAAATTTTACCGAAACTTACAAAGTTCTACATAAATTTGAATATAGTTCCAAATTCTTTTAAATAAAACAAAATTTTTGAAAGTCTTAAAAATACCCGAAATTCCCGAAACTTCGGCAAAATGGCACGTTTCATTAAAAATTCATTGAATTTCCCGAGTTTCAAAACGGGACGTTCAGTTATCTTGCATTTCCCGGCCCACTATATAAAGGCAATTACATCGACGTAATTGCATAAACTGCGGCAGCAGCAGAAATTTGCTCTTGGGCACTTTGAACTTTTTGCATTCACAATCTGACGAGTAATTGAATGAAAATGTTGATCAACTTACCCACCAAACGCTCCCAAACAAAGCTTCACTTTGACTTTGTACTGGACGATAATTCCAAGGTTTTCACGTTGCGACGGGTCCGCGACTCTGCGAGCCAACAATTCATACATTTTTCATTTTATTCGACACGACCTCATCCTACGTGTACCATATACACTCGTAGAAAGAAAACAATGTACTTTCATGTACCTCTACCCAGGCGTATTGCATTTTTGGTACATGCGAGTTTTGTCTTTTCTTCGGTCGAGTTTCAGAAAGCAGCATGCACATATCAAGCCGATTCTTTTATACATGTAGGCAGTAATAAGCGAATACACCGGCCCAAACGAATTCCCTTTTTATGATAAAAAAACGTGTAATCTGGTCGCTTGGACAACAAATCGATGACACTTTAATGATTTGCAAGATGGTGGATTACGATAATTTCAATATTTTTACGATTTTTTCAATTTTGCGTTTCTTGTGAATAACGGCGTCCAAGTTGTATGGACTACGTTTTTCATGCTTTTTATAATAATTCACCATTTTTTCAATTTTTTAAGCTTCTAGAACTCATCATTTTTCGTAATACAAGAAACTTGTTTCAACTGGAGTTTCTATAAATAGAAAGTTTGGTCATTCCGGCGCAAATGTTTGATTGGCTCTCTCAAAAGCAGGATCCATAATGGCAGCTCCAATAGGAATAAGCAATTGTATGTACGTGTCGAATGTGTTTGTACCGCCGCCATTTTGGATTCAGCGATGACACGTACACACTAACACATTACAGCTGGCCAAACTCTCTATTTATAGGAACTCTAGTTTCAACTATAACAACACCAACAACTATAAATCATCCTATCAGGTGGAAAAAATCACTTGACTTTGAAAACACTCGAAACACAGAACCCATTCAGGCACTGGCAAAAAAAAAGCATTTTAAAATTGCCAACAAAGTAAAGGCTCATAAAAGCTGAAAAAAAAAAAACCATATGAGGCATGCATTAGAAAAAACTGCAGTATTTTATGAACACGTCATTCCAGAATTTGGAATCCCCGAGAAATTATCTTGCAGAGTCACAGCGCTTTGCGAAACAATTCCTGTCCCTCAATGACAGCCCTAAACGATTCTGGAAAATTACATCTCGGCTGATTAACTTGACAATTAAATAACCACGAAGCAAGTAGACAAGCAAAATAGGGAAAAATTTGCCTGTAATTGAAGAAAAAACAAAAATGCAATGAAGCAAACGAAAATTGATCGATTCGTAGCTCAATTTTCAGCTCGCAAAAAATGCAGCAGACAAGGCACAATTTTCACGGAGAAAAATGATTCGAGTTGTGAAAATTTCGATCGAGTTTTTGCGTTTCAAAAGTTCGTCTGAATTCGGTTTGTTTGCTCCAACAAAACTTTGCGTTTGAGATTGAAAAAGTTCAACGAGATGTCTGAGAATTTGGAAAAGAAAAAAACGAAAGGCAGCAGCAGCAGCAGCAGCAGTAGCAGCAGCAGCAGCAGCAGCAGGACGAATCATTTTTCCCGAAACAGCACTGCAATAAAGATTCGAGTGTTTGTTGGCAGAAGAAGGGGGTCAAGAAGTAACGAACTGGACCAATTAGGGACCGCTTACAGCGTGCTAGACGCCAAATTGGTGTCCTCGTGTTTGAGTTGACCGTCGAGGGCGAGCCCCCATTTGTCTTTGTTGTTGGCCAGCAGGGGCGTCAGGGTCAACACCTTGCTCAGGGTGAATCCCGGCGCGACGCGACATCCCTTCCTGGCGAACATAAAAAACGTCTCTGCCAAAATTGTGCCAATCCCTGCCTTTTTCCCCCTGCGCATCACGTTCACGTCTCGTTTTGTTTATTTTTCGCCAAATCTCGACGAAAATTCCTGCTACTGACCTTCAACATATTTCTCTCGCGAACTCTGTTTCCGAGCTTCGATAAAACTCGCTAGTTTCAAACATTGCCCAACTAGAAATTCGTATATTTCTCAACGAGCATTTTCAAAAAGCCTTTCTGCAGAAGTTGAAGAATATATTTCCCTCCACGGCGTTGGGAAAAAGTATGTATAGCAAACTATACAAAATTTCGCGCTAATATTTTCCTTAGTTCAGTTTTGGATTTTTCTACCCAATTTCGATCTTTTCCAATACTCTGCCATTTTTTTCGAAATGCTGCCCCTCCCCCCTTTTTTTGTTGGTGCGTTGAGCTACAGGATAATTTCTGAGGGACCCAACGATTTTCCTACTGAAAATTACATTATCATCGTAGATAAAGAGGAGTGAGAAAAGGAGAGAGATAATCCAGAAATCACCACCACCACCACCACAGTCGCCAAATCGAGGTAAACAGAACCCGGAATTTGTGAAATTTTCATGAACACGCCATTACGTGACTTTCCAGTATTGGAAAGCTGTCATATCGCACAAAAAAACTCGAGAGAACCATAGATAGAATAGTACATTATGTAACGAGGAGCGGAAATATGCTTTTTTACGAGGTGTCAGTTTTTGCGGCCACTCACCATTTACCGTTTGGAAAAGAGCCATTTCCGCTCCTCTTTTTAAGCACGGAAAGCGCAATTTCTCATCAAATTGCAGAAAAATTTCATTATTATTATTATTATTAATGTGATTAATTTGTGAAATGTTAACATTTCACAAATAACAATTACATTATTATTAAATAATATTATTTATTAATTCAATATGTATATAATTTATAATAATAAATTGTAGTGTATAATAAATATATAAATATATAAAATGCATTATATATATATATTATTTATGAATTGAATTTATAATAAATATGTATGTAATTTATAAATAACTTTTAACATTTCTAATAAATTCTTTTATATTTTATTAACTTACACAAATATTTTGTGAAATGTTCACATTTCACAAATTAACAATCCAAGTTAAGAATCCTAAAAAAGTGTAAATAATTCAAATTAAAGGCAAAAATATTGCCGGGTCCCGTTTTCCCTCGACCCCTTCGAGAAGAGAAGAAAAGAAAAGAAAAAACAACAGCAAGCCTAGAGTTGGTCCCAAAAGCGCACAGTAGCAAGTTCGGGAGGGAAGAAGCCGCCGGTTCGCTTCTGAAAAGAGACAATGAAAAGGAGGTGGGTGGTAGGACAAAAGAAAAAAGAAAAAAAAGGCACAGCAGGCAGGCAGAAATCTCGCATCGTCTCACATGGTGCTGGATGCCAGATTGGTGTCCTCGTGCTTGAGCTGTCCATCCAGAGCCAGGCCTCGTTTGTCCTTGTTGTCAGCCAGTGTCGGCCTCAGGAAAAAGACCTTGCTAATGGTGAATCCTGGCGCAACCCCTACACTGCCAGGGCAATCATCTTATTCTCCCTTTCAACTCTGCTTACATCTTTCATTGTGCATCCAACTCAATGGCCTTTCTGTTCAGTACTCAATAGATCGAGATATTTCGACTGTTTCAAAAAAGGCCCAACATTGCCGAGGGCTTTGTTGTAATTCAACTTTTTTCCTTCATTACGAATACGGGTTGCGGCGCCTGTATCGTCATCTTTCATCGTTGAGAAACGAGAAGAAGAAAAGTCAAGTTATACTCACTCGCTCTCGGTCTCGGCGACGATGCACTTGTACTTGGCTGTGGAGAAAAGGCAAATGTCGGCAAACTGGCGTATCGCGACCTTGATCTTCTTGACGGTGCGGTTGCTGTTGTTGGCGATATGTACATTTACCGCTATGTTCTCGCCATGGTGGTATAGTTCTTTGTCGAGCGAGGCCTCCAAGTACAGTTTGTTGCGCGACATGATAAAATCCTTGGACACCTCCACCGAGGGCTGCTCTCCCTGCTTCGACGGCGCGTACATTATCTTTCGTATCGCAAGTTTCACTGAGTTTCTGTACACACACGAAGAGTCCAATTTTTTTCATTTTTCTCGTCTCTCTTTCTAATAATGTGTTTTATCAATTAATATTATAAGAGGGTATATAATATAGGAATCAATCATAAGAATACAATTACTCAACAATAATAAAGGAGAACTTGTAAAACGAAATGCCTAAGTGAAAAAATACCGTTTTTGAGGTACATCGGCCCGATTGTCGCCGACGAAAACTGTGAGCTCATAGTCGACTCCGCAAGGTTTGCCTGTGTCGCCGGGGGCAGGCTGAAGCGTCACCGAAGCAGGACAGTGCGGTGGAAGTTCAAAATAAAAAGGGTAAGCATTTCCTCCAAGCTTTTTCAAAAGCCGTTCTTGCAGTCTCGTCAGCTGCCTCTGCGGCTGGTTACTGGGATATATCTGCTCAATTGCTAGGTACAAATCTTTGCGAAAATTCAGCCCAAGAACATCCAAATCCTCGCGGCCGTATTTGAACGCCGCCAATACATGGCCGAACACTTTTTGCTCTTTCACAAACTCTGGGTCTATCAAAACGACGCCATCTGCAAGTTTCAATTGAGCGATATTAATATTTACAACATAACTAGCTTTACAGTACTACACATTTTGTAAGTTTTTTTTTTTAATAAAAAGCAGAATGAAACTGACCAATCGGATCAACGTGCGTTATATGATCTACAAAGTCCCTTTTTCCAATGTAAACAGTTATTTTTCCATTAAGCGTCGATTTTTTGTAGACCCTTGTTGTTGGTCTAGAATTTGCATTGTTGGTGGCTTCCATTTTTTGCTTTTTTGGCCTCTTGCCAGGATTTCGCTTCAATTCATCTGAAAACTTTTGGAAAAACAAGGCGGTTATCACATATTATGACATATCCATTTATGGTTTCATATTACAACTGAAACTTGATTAGAATATTGACAGCTATCAAAAATACATCAGCAATCCATCATTTTTATCACATTTGCGATAAAAAAATCATGATCGAGGTCAAAAAACTACGAAAAATATCAATTTCCATGTTTTCGCGTGAAAATTTATTTTTCTTTAAAACTTAGATGAGAGGGAAAGAAATGTTGCAGGTTCTAGTCTAATTAAAAATTTGACAATTTAAACGTCAAAATGACATGTTAACCTGTTAACTTTCTTATGTTGTTTTAAAAAACTATCAAACACCGATCCCTCATTGATAAATTAAACAGTGTTAAATAAAAAATTTCTTTGAATTTGTGCCATAATACATAAAGCTATCTTGATAACTTTTGGTGTCTTGCAATCTTTATTCATGTTACTGCTAGTATAATTTCCATTTTGTCAAAATTCGTCTGCAGGTTGACTGCATGTATATTCACTACTCCAATCATTTATACATTTGCATTTATTGTACTGAGTATAGTGTGAATTTTAACCAAATAAAGCCCAACCCACATCTTGACTATGCTATCTGCCTCCTTGTGCCTCCTATTCTCGACTATTTACACAAGTCGGAATAGTAATCATCCGTATTTAATCGTGGTCGTCACGTCCCCCTTTATAGCTATAGATGTGTAGCTGCCATGATTGACTTGCGTGTACTTAGAGCATTTAAATGCTACATATTATTAATTAATTATTCTCACCTTGCTTTTTCAAAATTGTTGGAATACCGACGCGGTCACGCCCCGAAAAACTATTGGCGACTGTCAACAACAATTACCGTGTCGCGATGAGAGAAATTCAGAAATCGAGGGAAAACCGAGAACAACGACACTATTTTTTATTCCGCTTTGTTTTTGCGAATTTTCCCGCGCGTTATTTCGCCACTTATTGGCGAATATGAAACAGCAATTTAGGCAATGTTAACAACTATTATGACAACAACAACGCTTCAGGAATCAGGCGGCTGCAAGCGGATAAGTAAGGAGGAGGGGAATTTACGGGAGGAGGGGGAGAACTGGCGTGTGCAGATTTTCGAACAACATGAGAGTCGAATGAATGTTGTTCAACTTTTGGCGGACATGCCGGACATGCTGGGACATGCAATACAAAACTTCGGCAAAGAAATGGCATAACTCAGCTGATAATTGCTGATGTGATTGTCATTAGTTGTTGTGATTTGACAATCGATTATGAGAATCGATTTTTTTCTGGGGAACTTTACATTGATTCTGTTGGTGAACATTAATGGTCAATGGCAACAGTTGGCGATTATTGCATAATCTGGCAGTTCTGAATTTTTTCAAAAAAATCAAAACAAATCTCAAATGCAGGGTGCAGGAACTCTGAGGAACTCCTCCTCGAAAAATTCAGCCTAAACTTTAGTTCACGTACAGTTTTCAACGTGGTAGGCGGCGCTGTAGTCTCTTCCCTTTGCAGTGCCCCGAAATTTGAATTGAATAATGTGAAAAAGTGTTCAATTACACTAATGTAACAGATCAGAAAATATATGAAATAAAAAATACATGGAAATTATAAAATCAATAAATTGTAAACTTAAATGATAGATTTTCAATCGACAACGTATGAAAATCAAAAAGCATATATCATTAATTAAAAATTCTGAAAATCAATTATTTTTTAAGGCTTCAAAAATATAAGTTATATAGGAAAATTCCATGAAGGCTTTTGATGCCTTCAAGTTAGAAAG
>JAPYZK010001758.1:0-24710 GCA_030522785.1 Platygaster equestris | reverse complement strand
CAAAAAATTTATTTGAGCGTTATTTTGGAGCAGAACTTTTGTTGAAGTTCCCTTTCTCCTATGCCTCCAATGCACCGGCTGAGCTGCGATCGCTCGTCCCGTAAAATTATGCCATGCAGAGTAAGCCCCCTTTCTTCGACGCACGTCACATGTGATTATGTTTTTTTATGGTGACGCCAGAAACATAGTAGCAGTTGCTACTTCTGCTACGGTAGCAGGCGGTAGCACGGGCCTTGACAGGGCATTTCGTTACACTAATTTTGTATAATATCAGTAATTTTTGTGAAATATTGTATTTACTCTATTAGAGTTACAAAAAATTCGTTTCAGCCGGTGGCAGTAGCATGGAGAGGAAAAAGCAGGAGGCGCCGAGTACGAGTGCCCGCGAGTCGCACTCGCTCGTGTCGAGTTTGAGGCGCCAGCTCGTCGCCATTGACAATAGCGGAGGGAACAACAATAATATCAATAAAAGTAATAATAATAGTAGCGGCAACAAAGGGCTCGGGAAGGCTGTGAGCCCGTCTTCCCTGGAGCTGCTGGACGAGCTGGACGAAGTGGAACGTGGCGAGGGCCTGCCTTTGGCCCATCTCACGGCGTCCAGGGCTAAGGCGCCGCGACGCAGGTTGCCTTCTACGCAGCATCTGCGACTCCAGTCCACCACTTCTACTATCACGACCACTACTGCTCCACTTGCGACTACTACTGTCCCACTTATGACCACTAGTACTACTACCAACGCTCATGTTGGCTGTGCTATCTCGCCTACCATTATGGTACAATTACGTGCATATATTTGAATGTATATGCATTGATAAAAATTCATCAAAATTTGCCAGAAATCAAAACCAGTCACATTTTGTAAACTGAAAAGAAATTCGAGAAATAGAAGTGTTAGAAAATCTAAATCCAAAAATCCAACCTATAAATGGTCATTCTCTAAATTAAAATCGTGAGCAAAATGTTGAGTATCATGCTTTGCAGGAAGAGCGAATGACCAATGGAAATTCGGATAGTAGCAGCAGCGGAATTGCACTTATTTCGAGGGTGCAGGATGAAGGGGACGGTGTGGTTGGAAAAGTTCCAGTAGTTATGGCGAAACCTCCTCCCTGGGTGAGTTGTCATTGTTTTTATGTATTTTTTCTGTTATCCTAAATTCATCGTTATTGTAGAATCATTGAAATTTTTATTTCAAAATGTTCTTGCAGGTAGAAGAACTGAAACTGAATCAAATGGGAAGGCGAAAGAACTTCGAAAGAGGAGAATCAGTGGATCACGCCAAGGATAGAGCTTTGCATCGGTTTGTTGATTTGAATCATGTGAAAGCAACAAGTTTGAAACACTCATTTTGAAGTAAATCATAAAATTCGTGACATTCATTAAATCGAAAAATTTCGAAAATTCAACTTGAAAACATGTAATTATGGAAATTGGAATTCGAGAAATGAAATATTCGATTCTCGAAAAATCTGTTAAAATTTGCGAAACTTCGAAATAATTGGAGTAATTATTAATCAATTAAAATAATTCCGGAATTCAAAAACTTCACATTTTTACAAAGAAAAATCCATGTTTTTCGATATTCCGAGTCAGTTTTGTTATTAATTGGCAATTAAAATGATTTTTGCGAGAAAAAAAATATACCGAGCCGGGAATCGAACCCAGGACCTCCCAATTTCATGTCGGGTGCTCTAACAAAAATTTTCTTTCAATTTTTATCTTCGATTTCCGGAATCTTAATATTTATAAAAAATGACTGTCTTGAATTCCGTCAATTAAAAAATGTGCGATTATTGGGAATTTGCTGCTTATTAATCATGTTTTAATTATCGTCGATAATGATTTGTTAGAATTAATTTTTTCATCAATTATTATTAATGTTTCTAAGATTGTAATGTGTTTATTTCCAAAGGTTGTCGAGCAGCACCGTCATAAAAAAATTTGAGGCAGATATTGGCAACGACTCGAAAGGAAAAGATGTCAAACCAATCGTGACTCCGACACAACAAACTGTCATTACTCCTTCCAGTACATCGCCGTCGATGACGGAATTCGTCCCGTATCACCTTTACTGCGAATTACTAGAGAGGGTAATTTAAATTAATTGATTAATTCATTTAAAAGTGTTCTTGTTTCCACAATTTTGGAGTATAAAAATTTCGAGTTACAAAAAGAGTCAAATCTTGAACTCGGAATTCTGGTTTCGGAATGTTGGAGTTGAAAATTTGAATTTTTTGAGTCTACATCTGAGTTTTTTTTAGGTAAATAAAAGTGAAAAAACCTTTCAAAATGCGTAGTTTTTTTTTTAAGTTTGACAATTTTCAATTTTTGTGTATGATATTCTGATTAAAAAATTTTCAGTTTTTGATTCTTGACATTTGAATTTTTTGCTGAAAATGAATTCGTGAATTCGAGAATTTTGTTGTTGTTCAAAATCGAATAATTTCAAGACAGAAATTGTAGAATTTTACACTAGAGAAAAAGAGAGAATAAATGAAATTCATTAATAGTTTGAATCAAATTTAATATTGATATTCACCAAATTTTTATTTTCACAGGTCAAGTTGTTGGAAAACAATCAAAAAGTCATGCAGAACCAGCTAAATCAGCTCGAATCCACACTGCCTAACCACCCCAACAGAAAAAGTCAGCAGTAATCAAATTCTATATCAACCGAAACTTTTTTTGGCAACTTTATCAACTTTTATATCGACCATTTCACCGCAATTGTTTGATACAGCGAGTATTTTTTTATTTATAATATATTTTCCGTGCAAATCGACATTCCTTTTATTTTTAGCAGACAAATTTACACTGAATGTTTAGACAAGTTGTTGTTCTTATTGTTGTTATTGTTGTTGTTTGTTTTTAAGACATTGCGAACTTGTCAACTCCTGTGCAGGGACGAAAATGATGATTATTGACGTTGATACCTTATGTCAAGTACTTAAAAAGTGAACGTCGCGAAAAAACGTGGCCATTGCGAGTTGAAAAAAACCGATCGTGCCAATATTAGCGACGATGCGGATGTGAATTCCCTAATAATTTTGATTCTTGATAAGAATTATTATTGAATGATTAATAATAATAATTCATTGTTAAGAATCAGTCGACAACATTTTTGTTATTTATAAGATGAATTATAAGTTTTATGGCCATTATAAGAATCTTATAACGAAAATGTTGATAAGAATTTCAATATCAAACATTTTTAAGAACTTCGAAACTTCAGAGTTTTGTAAGGTTGTTATAAGAAACGAAATACTTATGATGAAATTCAAACTAAATTTGTCAATTCTAATAAGAATCAAAATTACTAGGGTTCATCGAATCAAAGTTATCTTCCAGTGATGAGTTTCGATGATTAAGGGGAAATTGTTGCTTGTAAATGATGTAAAATTTTTTTTGTAACATTTGGTCAAAACGTAACAACTCGACGATGTGTGTGTAATTTTAGATAATTGAAATGACTAACGCCTTGCGGAGCGTATGTACAGATAGCCAATTAGCGTTACAATTTTATCTATTTTTGTGAATGTATAAAAATACCGCTGGATTTTGAGCATGCGTTGTTTTATCGTTGTTATCAGTCAAGGAAAAGCAGCGATCGATTTTATGTCGAATTTTGTGACGAATTGGGGAATTCATACTTTTTATTGATACGGTGTAAATGAGGGGTTTTTTAATTCTGTGGATTGTGGCGTGGTGGATGTGAGGAAAAATTATGGAAAATCAGAATTGTCTGATTTTCAAATCTGAATTTTGCACGTTTTGAAAATTTGTTATTGTGATAGTTTTTGAGTCTCTAGAATTTTGAGTTTTTGGTTAGTCTTGAAGTCTGAAAATTCGAATGTTTAAATTATTGAGAATTCAGATTTGAATGTTTTAAGTTGTTCATGGACCAAATTTCGAATCCTGGTTTGAAATAATTTGAAATTTCGGTGTTTTTCAGTTTTACATTTTCGATTACCCAAATTTTGAGACATGAGACATGCATTCTAAAATGTACTTCGGATTAAAAAAAATTTTTTTTTTCCAAAGTTTGTATTCTTCTTGAAAGTGTATGTTTTGAAATTAAAAATTTCCAATTTGAATTATAAACTCTTTTTCATTTGTGTTTTATTTTGCTGAATTTAAATACACATATTTTTTATATTCAAGTGTTTGCGTCCCACTACGTCACAGAATTTAAATGCTGCGGGGAAAATGTTTTATTTGTGAAAGAAAATTTTACTCTCCACTAATCGGTTAAATCAAATTTTTCACCGACTTTGTATACAACATGATTTTGTACTTTTATATTTCCTAGTTATTGCGCAGTCACATGTTTTTCCGACAATGCTTTGTTCGATGTTTTTCGCTGCTTGTAGCTGAAAACGTGGAAAAATCTACTAGACTGGGTTTTTAGCGACGAGCATTATATTTTGTATTTTGCTTCGATACCTATTGCGTATTACACGACTGAATTGTATGAATATCCTAGTAATTTAGATTCTGATAAGAATTGAGAAAATTCTTATCAAGTTGCCAATTTTTTTTATCAGAATTCCGTTTCTTATGATTTTATAAATTTCTTATACCGTTTTTTGATTCTTATAAGATATTTTTTTGAATATTTTCGTGTAATCAACGTTTGCAAATCCTTATTTAGATTCTTACAAGATCACCTGAAGAGTCGTAAAACATAAGAATTTCATAAAAATAGAATTCTTATAAGAAAATTTACGATTTTACAAGAATGAGAATTTTATTTATTCTTGAAAAAATCAAAATTACGAGGGTCGAATCGACGAGAATTCGACCATTGCATAATTAATGTCGATTTTCAGTATTTTACATTTTGGGTTTATTACTGAAGAGAGAGAGAGAGAAAGAGAGAGAGAGAGAGAGAGAGAGTGCATAATTTTTTTAGAGGGCAGATTTTCATGCCTTTTTAGTTTTTTCTCGTCATTCTGTAATGTACAATTTAATCATTGGAAAGATATTTGATAATGAAATTGGATGGAAATTATAATTTTATACTAACTCGTATTTTATTTTTGCATAATTTTTATGAAAATTTGATAAGTATATTTTATTTTTATTTTATTCAAAATTGTTTCGGTTTCTATTTTTTCACTTTCTAAGCTAAGTGAATCTGCCTGGGCAGATGCTTGTTCAAACGGATTTTGTGTGATTTATCACATATTTCATCATGTACATATTATTATAAAGAAAAAAGAGTGAGAGAGACAGAAGCGAATTATATATTTTCTTTGATTCTGTTGCACAACGATGTATGATTTCTACTTGTAAAAATACTTAATAAATTAGTATAAAATACCTAATTGTGTAGAATAATTTAAAGGAAGAAATTGCAGAATTCCGACCTTTTTTTTTTTTAAGAAAAAAATATTGAAATGAAGTTTCAAAAAAATGAAAAAATTTACACAAAAATTGTTAAACTTTGACTCTAAAACTACAGAAAGTCGAGGTCTCGAAAATCCCTACATATAATTCAAAAATTTCTTAGTATTAATTGAAAAATCGAAATCAACTAACGAACCTCATAGTTTCTGCTTGATTTTTGTCTGCTATATTGATTAACTAAAAAAACCGTTGAATCTAGGCAAAAAAAAGTCCGCCATCTTCAACGGCATGAAAAGACGTTTTGAATTGTCAAATCGTCAAATGTTGCAAAATGTTTACGATTGTTGACAAACATCAGTGATAAGAATGTAAATAAACAAAACGATTCAAATGCCGCGGGCGATAATTTCGTGACCGGAAAATATGTTCATCCTAACGGGCGAACTTCATTTATGGACTTTCAGCGATGATGTTAACGTTAAAGACACCGATTTCGGTGCTTTCAGGTAAAATACCTCGACATTCCTCAACGCGAATAAACTTGAATAAAATTAATTATGACACCGCTCTCCCAGATATCATGATAAACGCATTGAAAATTTGTACGACGGGGGAAAAAGATCGTACATGCAAAGTCGCGGAATTATTTGTGTTCCCCAGAACAGAAAAGGGAATAAGTTGAAGGACGCGATCAAGTATTTGGAGGTAATGATTTCGACTTCTGAAAATAGTTCCGAAATGCGCGAAAATATGAGTTTCGAAGATTTAAAATTGGATTTTTTGCAGTAGCAGTAGTTCCGAGAGAATTTTTTAAAATAATTTGTGTTTTTACTGTGCCCTGGAGTTGGAATTTTTATTTTTTCAGGAACAATTGAGAGACTGTTCAGTCATTTACTCCGGATGGTACGATCACTGTACTATACATTTGATGCTCAATTCTGGATTGTTTATTTATGTTCAAATTTGTCTCGCAACTGGAGATGTGGAAAAAATTGTGTTCGACAAGTATCTTGTTGGAAAAGTGTCCGACAGAGTCTCTGATGGTATTAATTTTATATTATTTTGGTATTATAGTGTACATTCATATTTGTTAGAGCATCATATTTACAATAATATTTAATTTTTAATTTTGGATTTTTAATGAAAAATATTTAAAAATTATAAATTTTGTAGTTTCTATATCATGGTAATGTATTGGAATTTTGGAATTTTCCGAATTGATGTCTGTAAATTGTGAAATCATTCAATTTTTTAATGTTCAAATGTTGATGTATTTCATTATTTTGATAAGTTCATGGAATTTGAAATTTTCATTTTGGAGTTCATGAATTTTTAAGTATTATAAATTTCTGAAGACTGGAACTTTCAATTTTTAAGTTTTTTCAAACTTCCAGGATTTTGTACTTTAGTTTTGGTGTTTACTTATGTTGGAATATTAAAATTTTTTTCCAAATTTTTGGATTGATAATAATTCTTTTCAGTTTTACATTCCCGAAATAAATGTTAAATATCTCACAAAAAATGTTTTGTTTCAGTTGTGGTATCAAAAAACCATTTGGTATGTACATACAACGACAGCCAAGTAACGCTCGTGCATTTCACGAGGCCAAAAAGAGACATTTTCGACAAAATATCCAGGCTGGAACCGAAATTAGCAAATTTGGAAATATGCGGTCCAAGCGGACGAAGACTGGAGAAAAAAATCCAAATCAACCGTACTGGAGATTTGGTGAAATTAAAAAAAAAGGGTTCTTTTCAATAAATTGAAGTTGAATAAATGATTGACAATTTTTTATTGTTAACTTACAGATACTGATTTGGTGGAAGTCCACGATGAACGAAGTTTATCCTTGGAGCCCAACAGTCAAAGAACACGATCGTGCTAATGTTCATCTCTATCGACTTATTGGGTGAGAGTGTTCGTCAAATTTTTTTCGAATCGTACACACAGGAAAATTGTGTTATCACGAATTCAGTAAAATTTCGTGACAATAACGCCATTTTCTGTCCTTCGATGAATGTTTTTCACGGATTGGGAATTTTTGGCGAACTGCGTCATTTTGGGGATTTTTTCGTCCTCTGATTCTGTCGTTTCGGTTTCGGTTTTCAAGACGGATTTTTTTTCCTTTGATTTTTTTTCCAAGAAAGATTTTTTGTGTTTCGCTTTGTGCAATTCCCAATTTTTAACTCTTTGTTGATTTGGGGCTGAGAGTTCTTCCGCTATTTTTCGAGTTATCTTTTTTGGCAACTCCCAAGTTCCCTAAATAACAATTTTTTATGCCAAAATTTTCAGTTGCACTCAGAAAAAAGATTTTGTTAACTTGGCAAAATAAGGATTTAGTTATTTTCATCAAGAAAAAATTTTTTAATGCAAATTCATGATTTACTGAATTTGAAAAAAATTTTTTTTTATCCGGGAAAAAAATTGTTTGATTCGACGTGAAATTTGAGTGAATATAAGGAAAATTCAAATTTGTTGGAATGATTTTTAAAAAACCAAAATTTTGACTATCCTGAAAAATATTTCGTTCTTTTCTCTGCATGACATTAAAAATCGTACCTTGAAATTCGTGTCAGGATTATATTTTTTAATACCACTCAAAATTCTTCCGTTGATGTCTGCGTGAAATTTCGTGTTTGTGCAATGTGTGACGGGATATTTTGGGTGCCAATTTGGAACTTCCCAATTTCCCAATCTCGTGGGTTTGAAAGCTTCGTCAGTCCAGTGACCAATCCAGTGCTGTGACATATTTCAGGGAAAGTGTTTTGTACGCATTTTGGATTCTTATGTTTTCTCCATTTTTCAGTCATAATAGATTTGACGGTATGGTTGTGTTCACGTTCGCGAATGTGGTTGTTTGGTCACCATGGAAACTGTGATTTTCGAACTTTAGAGTATCTGCATTTAGATTTGCATTTTTGCGGGTATAAATTTCATGAATACCATAATTTGTTATAAAATTGTAAACTTGAGTGATACAAAGATAAAAATTCGAAGATAGAGAAATTATTGATGCCTGAAGAAAAATTTTGAATCAACGAATTGAAATTTCGGAAAATTGGAGCATTTTCGTTCAGAATATAAGAAATTCGAAAGTCTAAAAATAATGGAACAACATTGTTGGTCTATAGGAGTCAAAAAATTCGCGTTATAATTACTTTGGCCGTGTTTATGAAGACAATAAATTATGCGTTAAATGAATTGCGATGTCCTAAATTTGCTGTTAATTACGTCTTATTTGTTACAAATTTGAAAAAAATGTGTTCTATATTCGCTGCACCGGCTTGATACGTTTAAAGTTAGACGTAATTAGAATCAAAAATTGAAAAAACCGAGATTCAAAAACTTTATTCACGAATCTCCGAAATTTATTTAAGTTTGATGAGACTAATACTCGTAATTTCCATTTTATTTTACGAACTTATTTGAATTTTTTGTTTCAGAATGAAACTTGAACTATTATGTTACCTCCGAACAGAATTTGACCCTTTGTGCATAATGTTCAATACGAAACACGACAACGTCATCCACTCAGTAGAGCAGAAGGTTTCAAGAAAGGTAATTTGTTGAATCATCGTTCATATCATTTTTTTCAGTCATTCTGTTATATTTTTATGAGGAGTTGAAAAATACAACCACTTGCTATAAGGCTCATTTTATTACGCGATTAGATCGAAAAATGAGCCATACTGGTTTCAAACGTGGTTTTTCCTCAATTTCTCCCTAGTGATTCTAGTTTTTATAAAACCTTATAAAAAATGTGTATGTAATGTGTAACTTGATAAAAATCAAAAGTTTTATACAACTCCTATTAAATCGACCTTATGAAAAAACGAATTTTTATAAATAATTCACTGATTTTGTAAAAATTTTTCCTGTTTTCATAAAAACTACAATCACTAGGGCTAAGTTTGAACTCATGAAAGTGATTATTTTCTTAGGGTGAAGTCACAATAGAATGGAGAAAATACGAAGTTTCACAACAGGATAAGCTACAGAGAATAGCCGTTGTTTCCGTTCCTCTCCCAACGCACACGAGCTGCGTTCGATTTTCCCCAAATCACGAAATGCTGCTGCTTTGCTGCATAGACGGATCAATCACTCTGCACGATCAAATAAAAGGAACTAGAAATAGTGTCAAAGCCGCGTTTGTAAGTATTCAAATTTTTTTTCGAACAATAGTTTTTAAAATGTACGTATACAGGGTGTCCCAAAATTTTTCAAAATTCAAAAAATCAAAAAATGAACGAAATGATACCATTTAAAAAGTTGACACAAGTTGAGAAAATCGTTACAAAATGTAGCAAATTTGGTAAGTTCAATGTTAAATCAAATTGTTGATAACCCCGTTAATTTTGCGAAAAATCGCCATGAAAATTGATGGGGATTTGATGGTTTTGGGACACCCTGTAGAGTAATATAATAATACTGGAAAAGTTTAAAATTCTTATATTTCAATATTCCGAAACGTACGACTCCATCATAAATATTGTCAAGAACTTATATAAGAATCCTATATTTCGAAACCTCGAAAATAAAGAATTTTTAAAACCTGAAAATTCGTAAGTACAATGATCGAAAAAAAATCTCCTTGATTGGAATTCATTCGATATTGATTCAACATTTGGTTGAACACTTGCAGTATCATTTTGTATTTTCATAAATTTTCAAAGTTTCGTAATTTTTATAGATACCAACTTCAGCATCGTGGCACAATGATGGCACCGTATTTTCAGTGGGGAACGAAAGAGGACAATTGCAGTATTTTGATATTGCGTTGTCCTGCGTCAAAAGTCAGATATTGAGCGAGGAAATATCACCAGTCAACGTTTTAGACCTAACTTATTATTTCAGGTATTTGAAATCGAATTGAAAATGAGTTGAATAATAATTCAATTCAATTAGTATATTTTACACATATTTTTCTTATCATGCATATTACTTATAGGTATTATAATATTGAATATAATAATGAAAAATTCCATTTTATTAATTACTGTTCTGATTGAAGCAGGAGTCCACCAGCTTTGCTCAAAATGGAGTGGAATAAAAAGTACGAATCGCCGTTTCACCCGGCGTATTACAATTGCGATTCGCTTTTTTTGCTGCTCTTCGAAAGGTCAATTGACGTAATTTTTATTGATTATTATTGTGGATTTAATTTATTATTGTCAATTAGTTAGTGCTTAAATTTTTCGTACTATTACTGATTCTATATTACGTTGTATGGAAATTCTCAAATATTTCAATGTTTTTTTAAATAAATTTCTGAGTTTTGAATTAATTCAAATGTGGACGATTCCGAAGTCGAAAATTTTTGAGTTTTCGATTTTACACTTATATTCTAAAAACTAAGCTGTGATGTTAGGAGTTATTTATTTTTGGACTTCATCTCGAAAAATTTGATGGGAAATGAGAATGTTGTAGTATTTTCAAGAATCGTAAATTTAACTTATTGCTTAAATTTTTTGTATTATGAAAAATTGAATACTGATTCTATATTACGTTGTATGGACATTCTCAAATATTTCAATGTTTTTTTAATGAATTTCTGAGTTTTGAATGAATTCAAATGTGGACGATTCTGTAATCGAAAAAAAATTTTTGAGTTTCCGATTTTATACTTACATTCTAAAAATTAAGCTGTAATTTTGGGAGTTATTTATTTTTGGACTTTATCTCGAAAAATTTTATGGGAAATGAGAATTTTGTAGTATTTTCAAGAATCCTAAAATTAACGACAGTTTTTTGCCATAATTCCTCTAAACTAAAAAACGAAAAAATCTCTTATTTCCCACCATGTTTACAGAGGTCCACTGTGCGTCATGAAAATGATCGAGGGCAACAATTTCGAGGGTGACGTCCTCGTGCAAAAGTACTTGAGTGCCAACGAAGTGGAGCACGCCACCTCGATGCTGTTGTGCATGAACTGGGACTCCCAGCCACAAATTTGCATGAACGCTCTCAACAAGATTCTCATTCACCTCTTCAAATTGCCCTTGACGCCTGAACGAGAGAGTGAGTCGCCTTACATCGATCTATTTTTTTTGTTTCCATTGAATATTCAATAAAAAAATTGAATTATTTAATCATTCATTCAAATAGAGTTCAATTATTTTTCAAATGCGCCAAATTTTGAAAAAGTATTGTTTTTCCAAATTCAGGTATCATACAAAGTGCGCTGGGAAGCTTTCACATCCCAACAACACCCATAAGTCAAGCAGTCGAAGACGAATATGGGAACGAAGTGCGAGACTTGACGAGACGTTTTTTTCATCATCTCATGAGGTGAATGAAAAATTGGAATCTTGGAGGTGTATAATGAAAATGTAATATTTAGGAAATTAATTGAAAATAGGACATTTCGCAACCAGTGTGAAAATCGTAGTTTTTCAACTTGTGAGCGATTTTTGTATTGATTCTAAAAAATGGCAGTTACATGTTAAAAAGTGATCGATTCTTTCACTAGTGGAAAAATCACTTTTTTCCACAAGTGAAAAAAAACTGTTCTTTTTACGAAAGTGAAAAAAATCGGTCAATTTTTACACGCGAAACAGTAGAAAAAACTGAAATTGTTGGAAAAATGGGTAATCATTACTACACTAGTTGCGAAATAAAACTATTAACGTCGAAAAAATGCGTTAGATAAATGGTAACAGTGGAAAAAGTACGCATATTTTTCATGGCGTTGCATTAATGAAATTGGAAAGTAGAATGACATTTGAACAAAACTGAATGAAATTGAAAAGTAGATTTGTCAGTCTCACTCATTGATAACTTCTTTTTTTTTATATTAATTCACGGAATTCACGCAGTTTAATTTTGAAACCTTACATTACTCTAGATTTGCGTCGTTTTTTGTCTAGGTACAAGCTTTTCGAAAAAGCATTTCGACTGGCCATCGATTTGAACGATTACGATCTTTTTATGGACATCCATTACTACGCCGTCGCCTTGGACGACTCGGAAATGGCCAGGGCGG
Source organism: Platygaster equestris (assembly GCA_030522785.1). Classification (NCBI taxonomy): domain Eukaryota; kingdom Metazoa; phylum Arthropoda; class Insecta; order Hymenoptera; family Platygastridae; genus Platygaster; species Platygaster equestris. The sequence continues at coordinate 12,381 of JAPYZK010001758.1, read as the reverse complement.
CCAAAGAAAAAGCCGAACAAAGCTTGAGTCGATCCAGCAGTTGCAGTAGTTCGCGTTAGTTTTTTTTACTAACTACGAAAGTGAATTTCTAGACAGTTGTTGTAATATCTTGAAAGCAAATTTTCAGTACAGGAATTTCGAATTCGGAAATTTTTATGTACGAACGGAAATTTTAAACTTTGTACTACCAGAAGTGAAAATGTGGAAATTTAAGTTCTCGACGGTTTGAAAATCTTAGAATGTAACATTAATATATTTTGAAATATTTAATTTAAAATTTCTACATTACACAGAATTTCAAATTAAAAGATTGACGAAAGAAAAATTAAAAATTCCCTAGTAGTTCTAGTTTTTATAAAAACAGGCAAAATTTTTATGAAATCAGTTAATTATTTATACAAATTCGATTTTTAATAGGTCCATTGTACGAAAGTTATATAAAATTTTCGATTTTTAAAAAGTGGTTTCATAAAAACTTTATAAAAAAAATTTTCTTATAAAATCTGTCAAAATTTTCATACAATTCATCTGTTTTTTCATAAAAACAATTGAAAGCCTCCAAATTTTCTTATAAAACCTTTATTTTTATAAAAACTTCGCGATTTTTACAAAAAGTTTCATGTTTTTATAAAAAAACTTTCTTGATATAAGGAATTTCTCTTGTAGTAACATTTGATACGTTTTTATTACACAAGGAAATAGAAAATCATGTTCGTAACGTTTTTTAGCAATTATAAAACGTAAAAACATATGATTTTATAGGATTTGAAAATTCTTTAACTCAAATTGAAAATAAGCATCCAAATTAACGTAGATCTGATGGACGAGAAAGTTGACTACCGAATTTCTGATGCAAAGGTCGCAAGTTCAAATCCTGCTGCCTCCAAAAAAATTTTAAATTTCTTTCGAAACGAAATTTGAGCTAGAGCCTCATAAACTGATGAAAAATGATATATACATTAGCAAAATGATCCAAAAAAAGTTAGAAAAAATTTTACATATTCTTAAAAATGTTAAGTAAAAATTTGTATAAAAAAAATTTTTTTTATAAAACTTTTATAAAACCACTTTATAAAAAATACAAATTTTATAAAACTTTTATAAAACCAAGCTTATAGAAATTTTTATAAAAATTTTTTATAAGGTTTTTATAAAAACTATAATCACTAGCGCTCTAAAGTTTTGTCGAGGAAATTTAAAAATTGAACGTAAAAATTTGTGTTGTTTTTGGAAAAAGCTGATTACAAAAGAAAATACGAATAATTACCAATATTATAGTAGTTTAATTAATGTATAATCTTATACATTATATATTATTACATAATTATTATAACTTTTATTATTGATATTTTTGTATTACGTATTATATAATAATATAATTAAAATGTATAATATATAATATTGATATTTCAATATATACACATATGCGTTTATTCATACTCCTGTGGGGTCTTTGAAGGGATATTTCAATATTTTAATATTATTATTTAACATGTATTTTACTGTATAATAAGTACATTTTAACGATTTGAATGTTCACAGATTCCACTTGTTCCCGCACTTCGTGCTCCCTCTGCTCCGACTCCGACAAGGACGAATCCTATTCGGAAGAAAGCGAAAGCGACGACTCTCCGAAAACCGGGAGACCCGGGTACAGGACTACTCGGACCCTCAAAAATTCCCGCGCTCAGCCTCCCCCCCTGCCGGTCCTTCACCCCCCTCTCTACAACAACCCGAACCTCATGACCACCTCCTTCAGCGACTCCTTCGATAAAACGGAAAACGATGTCATGTCCACGTCCTTCGACATGCCAAACGCCCCGTCTCCTTTTCCCTACGACCTCAAGAAATACAGCCTGTCCCAGTCGATGAACAACCTCGCTGAAAATGTCTCGAGGAAATGCTCCGTTTCTTCTCACCAGGAAAACCGAGTTTTTCCGTCAGTGTCTTCCAGCAACGGGAGTTGTAACCCCGTCTCCGAGAGGAGAATTTCCCCGGGTTTTCAACTGGATTACGATAATGTGGATTCAATGACGATGTTCAGTAACAACTTCATGTCGACGTCGTTTAATGATTTGGATGAGGATGGTTTGCGAGGGGACGTTGCTGTGGTCAAAAAGGTGTGCATGGATTGGATGATTGATGTGGGGTGTTTGATTGTGACTTTGTAATTGATGTAAATCAGTGATGATTTAGTCATCAAGATAAGATTTTATGATTAATGATTAAATTTTTATAAAAACAATTTTCTTTACAAAACTTTTATAAAACCACTTCATAAAAAATGCAAATGTTATAAAACTTTTATAAAACCGACCTTATACAAATTTTTACAAATATTTTCTATAAGGTTTGAATAAAAACTAGAATAACCAGGGTCAGTCTTCCAACCTCCAAAATTCTCAAAAATAAAAAAAATACCAATTCTCAAGCGTCAAAATTCTTCAAAATTACCAAAAAATTTATAAACTCTAAAATTCGCAAAATATCTTTCCAGCAACTGGTGCCAGAAATCGACATCGTACCCCCGCCCGAGATTTCCAGCACTCTGGCCAACTACATCCAGAATTTACCGAAGAAAAATTTTCCTCTCTCGAGAAGTACGCCAGGTCTGAGCGACATCGACGAGGGTCCTATGAAACACCAGAAGTTTCGACCGCAGAAGCAGAATTCGGTTTCCACTATCCTGCAGAGTCATCACAAAACTGGGCTGTACTCCACGCGAACTTACAGATTGAATTACGACCTCGATTACGTCCCTTTGTACGGGAGTTGCGACGCTTTGGACGTGCCGCATTTGAACATCGGCACTTCCATGTACGGGAAAATCGGGGACAATTGGCCGAGGGAAAATGCGGGTTTCAGTAGGGAAACTAGGTCCAATGTCCCGCCTTTGCCGGTTATCAAGCCTGTGATCGATCTTCCGTCCACGTCGAGTGAAAAGCCCAAGGTCAAATTTTCCGACACCGTCACGCACATTTTGGTTCCTGGATCGGTGAGGAATCAGAATACACGGAAACTAGGGGAATTACGAATTTGTTTTTATTTACACATTTATATTGAATAATAATAATAATATAATAATATTTTTATAAAAACTTCGCCATTTTTATAAAAAGTTTCATATTTCTATAAAAACAACTTTTCTGATACAAGGAATTTCTTTTACAGTAATATTTGATACGTTTTTATTACACAAGGGAATAGAATAAGTCCATTTCTTTAATTAATAATATAATTTCACTACATTCAAATTGAGTTGAGTTATGAATGGTCCCAAATGACTCAAAACATGATTTTTCAGGGCCAAACTCATCGAACAGTCCAAAAACGACTGGTCCAATTACATCCAATGGACCCAAAAAGAGAATTGGCCGAAAGTTTGCCTCTTTGCCTTGGAAACGAAGACTATCTCAAAGATTTCCAACCACTGTCAAGTAAAGAAATTCACCATATGTGACCTTTTTTAAAAAAACACTCAAAAATTGATCAAAATTATAAACAGTAACATAGTATGTTAAATTTTGTAAAACTTTTTGAATTCTTATTTTAATGAGTTATACGCAGTTTCGCAAGTTGAGTATATTTCAAAAAATACAAAAATTACTTTTGTCAAGTTTTTAAAATTTTCGAATTTCGAAATTTAGTTTATATTCTTTGTCATTTTTTAGTTGTCAAAAATTTAATTTTTAGTATTGTTACTATTTTTGAATTCGCAAAATTTGCGTACTATGAATTTTGAAATTTAGTTTTATATTCGTTTACATTATTTTAGTTTTCAGTCTTTTCATTTTGAAAATCGTTACTGTTTTCGATTTTGCGAAATTTTCGTATTTTGTATTTCAAAATTCGTTATTATTGTTTTAGTTTTCAAATGCTTCATTTTGAAAATTGTTACTTTTTTCGAATTACCGAATTTGCGTATTTTGAATGTCAAAATTTAGTTGCATATTTGTTTTTCATTTTTCCAGTCTTCAAAATTTTTATTTCGAAAACTGTCACTATTTTTGAATTCCGAAAAGGTTTTTGTTTTGAATTTCGAAATTCAGGTTTACATTCTCTTCCACTGTTTCAGTTTTCCAACTTTCCATTTAAAAATTCCAAAATTTTCGAATTTAAATTCGAAATTCTTCAATTCTGAAATACTCATCTACTTTCAGGAGAAAAAGAAAACAAACGATCGAAAGACACCCCGAAAACCGAGGAAACCGCGAAAATCAAGGTCGTCCACTTCGGCCTTTTGTAAATTACACTCGACAATCAAAATGGTGCAAGCAACAAAAGTATTATACAACTATTTTTATATTTATATATTTTATACATGACGAAGGTTTCGAATATAAAAAAACGGCAGTTTATTTCTTCTTTTTCTTTCTTTTCTCCATGCTTGCTTCCAGCTCCGCCTTCAGGTCCAGCAATTCTTTGTCGGGGACGTAGCGCTTATGGGAATACTCCTCGTTGTAAGGTTCTACGTTTACGAGCACGCCTTGAGGCAAACTTGCTTCTAATATGCGGACGAATGTTGGCGCCAGGCAACCCGTAACATTCGATATTTGGATGTTCCTTTCATAAGTATAGAGTTTGTATGTGGCTTCGGTTGCTGATGTTCCTGGTTTGAACCGGTGCACTGTTTCAATTTTCGGTGGAAAAGGCCAACTGAAAAAATGTTTTTTTCCATGGTGAAATTGGAGAAAAAATGTTTTGATTCAATCAGGGTTGTTGCTGGCAAGTTTGTCAGTATTGTACGAGTTTTGAGGAATTTTTGAATCTTTTTTGAAACTTTGTGAAATTTTTGGAAAATATAGTAGTGTTTGTTAGTTGTGTAAATTTTATAAAATTGCTGAATATTCGAAGGCTTAACAATTTAACATATATTTTAATATTTTTTGTGGAATTTCAACTATTTTATGATTTTAAAAAAATTTCAGAATTTTTACCTGTCCTCGATTTCAAAATCCATACGATGTGCTAGCATGTGAACAAACTTTTGATAACGTTCCAAAATTGGATAATCATGACTCCTCATTTGGATGTTCAATACCGGATACACCGGGTTCATCGGTTTTCCAACCTTGAATTAAAATTATTTTCGAAATTGAACGAACATTTTCCTGTAGAATATATTCTTTAAATTCAAACAAGCGATGAAACATGGAATTCAAGAAAGTTGTAAAATTTTTGAATAGGTAATTTTGAATAATAGAAACTAAAAATAAATATACGCAAAAAAAGTGTATTTCAAACATTTGAATAGGATTTTGAATCGTAATGTTGATAAATTTTTCACTATAATTATGGAGAAAAAAATAACAATTCTAACCTCCAAATAATCAGGTTCCCATAAACCCGCAAAAGATCGTTTGGAATTTGCGTTCCATGCACGTTGTACATTGGACTTGGTAATCTAAAAATGCGTATTCAATTAAAATTTGAATATACTGTCAACTTCCGAAACATTTCGAGTAATAAGGTATTTTGACAATATCGTCAAAAATGACACAAAGTATGCGAAATTTCCATATTTACCGTTCTAAAAATATTCAGAGCCATTTTTTCAGAGAAATGCGTTTTTTTTTCGATACTTTATTATGTTGGTTTTGGATCAGTTAAAAGTAAACATTTCGTATTGCAGCATAGCAGACGAATACTTTGAAGTAAACAAACACAATATTGACAACAATATTGTCACAAATAAATATAAACATTTTCAGTATCCTCATTTCATCCTGAAATATTGTCCGCCATTTTTTTTAGTACGGTCAAAGCGTAGAGTCCCTATAAATAGAGAGTCTGGAGTCCAGACTCTGGAGAATAGGCCCCCTGGCGAACATGTCACCGTATGTACTATACACGCATGACGCACTAAAGAAATCATGTTCATTTGGAATGAGTGGAATGATTGGAATTTCGAATCGAAATTCCGATCATATTCATTATGGCAAGTTTTCATAAAAAAGAATGACAATTTCATGTAAATAACCGGCATTTCGTTTGGCAGATGGAAATGCATAGAAATGTAAATAAATATAACTTCAACGTTTTACTCCTACAAAATTTGGTCCAAAACTTTTGGAAGAATGGTCAGTATTTTTGAAACGTGAAAGAGGAAATTCGTAATGGTCGTCACGATAGGTGCGTGTTTTTGGAAAATATTCAGTTTGACTGGTTTGTAAGCTAAAATTATACTGAATGTGTACATCGTAATTTCGCTCAAATGTATTACAAATGATAATCAGGCTAATTGAATGGTTTTCAAATAATTAAACATACAATTCTCACTATTTGCGAATTTTCGGACGTTTAACAGATCGTCATATAGCTATAATATTTTCAAGCCAGGGAGCAATCGACGATTTTGGCAATGACTTGTGTTTTTGTACGAGCCGAAGGCGAGTATTGTAGTAGTCATTGCCCAAATTGGAGATGGTGACATGGCGTGAATATGCTAAAAAAGTCTATCCTTGAAAAAACTTGCATTTTTCAGGCTCTGTATTATGCCTCGTGCTCGTCGGATTTCTATGGGGAGCCACAAATCCATTCATGAAAATTGGTGCTCAAGGGATCGAAAAAGTTCAAGGTTCTTCGTATTTTCAACGATTTTGCAATGAAGTTCATTTTCTGGTGACAAACTTCAAGGTAAACATTTTCAGCTAATCTCAAAAGTTGAATTGAAATGTTATTTTTGAGTTTTAATACAGTAATTTTTACAGTACATGGTTCCTTTTCTGCTGAACCAGTGCGGCTCCGTTTTATATTTTTTGTCACTCCAAAATGTGGATCTGTCATTGGCTGTTCCAGTTTCCAGTTCTCTGACTTTCGTATTCACTGCCATTAGTGGCTGGTGGTTGGGAGAAAAACATATTGACAAACGTATGAGCAAATTTGCAAAAATTCTATTCAACAATTTTTTTTACTTGAAAAACGAACAAAAAATTGAATTGTATAACAAATGTTGTGAATGTAAGCAGAAATTATACATTTTTGTTGAAAAGTGCATTCCAGTTCACTTGTTTTCAAGTTATTTGGCGATGAAAAACCAACAAAGTCGTTTTTGTGTTACAAGGGAAAAAATGCATACTTAATTTATTTATTTGTGTATTTTTTTAGGTACTTTCCTTGGAATGTTATTCATCTTGTTTGGAATTACTCTGTGTTCCATTGATAAAATGTCATCGCCCACGTGATGAATACTTGAAAATTCGTTGTTCATTTTGTATGTAATGTGTTTTTTTATCATGTGAAAAATTAATATATATCTGTTATAAAAGATTTGCAGCGTTCCGTTACTTTTTACCTAAACCAATTTTAAGTCCGAAATATTCTATAATCTTCAGAATTTCACTTTAAATGAAATTCGGTAGTTGAAATTCGAACGGACCAGTCACGTTTCTTCTGGAGTTCGCCATTTTAACCTAATAGCTAATCGAAAAAAGTGACGCGAAAATTCGAAACATGTTCGAGATTGAGGCGTTCTGAAAATCGTGTTGATAAAAATAATAATAATGAAACACCCCAAAATTTGCCGCTACGTGACGCCAATGAATGAATCGAGGTAATTCGGTTTGAAACAGTTCGAAATCGGACCAAGCTGCATTAGTTCCAAAATCTGCCACTAGAGGGACCAGTAGAAAGCGATGCTAGTGCCAAAATTTTAGCGGCAGATGTTGGAACTTCCAAAACCTTCCAAAAAAACGGGGCCAACCGCCAACCTCAGTCAGATTTTGAAAGTACCACAATCTGCCGCTAACAGAAAACATCTTGGCGCTAGCATCGCTTTTCACTGGCGCCTCTAGTGGAAAATTTTTGAACTAATGCAGCGATCTAATAAACGTTGGGAGTAAGAAGTATTGAGAACTAATAGAGAAGAATTAGTTCTCTATAATACTTCTTAGTTCGGAAATAGGAATGCTGCTCCGACTTTTGAAAATCCTGAAAATCCGAATCCGACGAGAAAAAATTGCGTGACTCTCCAGCGCCACGTAGCGGCGAATTTTGGAACTAATGGAGCCTCGCCCGAAGTGTTTTCCATATTTTCAACGTTCCTTCCAGAACACCGCCATCTTGAACATGGCTTCACATATATACATACATCGAGTTTCAACGTATTCGCGCCACTTTCCTGTATAGTTCCACCAATCAAAAAGTCCAAAAATCTTCATAATTACGTTTATTTAAAATAACTCAATGGTGTTACAAAATATAAGTTGTTCTAAAGTACAGTACTCCTACAACATTTTCGTTCTTAGTGAATAATAGTTATCCAAATTCGTTTTTAGAATATTTTTATATTCATATATACACACACACATACAGACACGCGCGCAATTAGCACCAGTAATAGAAGTATAATTAAATGTAGATTATTTATGCTGCTACGTGACTTGTTCTCAACTACAAATTTCTTCGGTGTTTACAAAACGGAAATTTCACGTTTCCAGGATCGAGGCCGACGTTACGCAAACATGAGACGCTAACAATGATGAATTCAGCACATTTCGGTTCTACAAGTGTGATTTTGATCACGTCGTAACGTTACACTCGAGATATTTACACAATCCTTTTTTAAATACGGCCCAACCAATTTTTCGCTATTTTCAGTTTTCGTAAATGACGTATATTTTCGGTTTTTATTGAAAAAATGTATAACTGTCGAAATTTTTGTATTTTTTGAATATTTTCGTACGACTAATGCTGGAAAATGTCAGTTAACCGCAAAACTTTTTTAAAACATAAAAATCGAGGAATTATTTTCGAATCTGAAAAATATTCGAAAATTACTTTTTTCGTAAACTTTCGGAAGTTTTGAGAAAATTCTTTTTCATTACATCGATTATCACGAAATATCGCAACTTACGAACTTTTTTTCATTTTTGGGAAAATGACGAATTTAATCAAATGAACACAATTTTGGAATTTTTTCGAACGTTTCTGTAAAGTTTTGCGGTAACATGGCGGAGAAATGGCACTTTGAATTACGGTGATTTATAATTTTTCGTGAATGCGATTTGGCAATTGATCGTATTTTGACCTCATGCGGTATCCTTTGCCAGCCGAGTTTTCACTGACGCGGAATGTACATACTCTCGTCTATCTCAGGAAATTTAATCGAATAAATTTGGTAGAGAGAACTTTGACGTAGAGCAAATTTTTAGTATTCTTTTTTTTCTACGGAATTAGAGTTTAATCCGTGAATAGTCATGATTTTTGAACTTTTATGATCATTCGAAATTATAAAATCGTACTTTACGTTAGATAAATGACTCTGCAATAATAAAAAAATTAAATAAAATTTTGATTTTTGCTCTGTTTTCAGCAAATCAAGAAATACATTTATATATTTCTGATTTTTTTCATTATTGTTAGGTTTTCGTCGAATTTTAATTAAACCGACGCGGGCTGATTTTCGGGTACTCACTAGAATTTTGACCGTTGAGCGAAAGGTCAGAAAATTATTTTACAAATTGTGATGCAAAATTTGTAGAAATTTTTCATGACCTGAAAAATTTTCACAAACTTCTTAAAATGCCTCTAAATTTATAATTTTCGTATTTTTATCAGATCAAGATAAAAAAAGAATTAAAAATACAAATAAAACGGAGAAATTTTACGTTATGGACCCTATATCTTACGAAAATCGAAACTAAGTCCTCTGATCTTTCGCTTACCCTTTTTCACACCAAAAACTCGGATCCCGCATTCGGCGACAAAAATTGATCGCACCAAAAACAAAATACGAAATGTGCTTTGTATGCGTGTGTATAAATAACTTAAATTAACGAAAAAATAACAAAAAGTTTCGTTTTTCAAAGCTGGCAAGTGTCACGACGCGTTGTTGTTACTCACTGGTAAATCGGTAAATCGCGACTTTTCGATTAGTGTATTAACCAATTATCTCCGAATCTATAGCAACTTTTCTGCCCTGGGACGAAAAAAAGAAAACCGTAAGCAAACGTTAGAACATTACAGCAAACCATAAATTGCGGCTTTTTTTCGTTCTTTATGACAGTTTTGGGACCGTGAAAAAAGACAGTTTTTCCCGAAACTTTGAAATTCGTTAATTTTTTTTCGACTATAAGTAAATGAACAAAAAAATTAGTTCATTTCGTATCTAGTGAAGCAATAGTTTTTTCATATTTCTCGAAAAAATGACATTTTTTCCGTCGTTTTAATAAAAATTCAGTTTTTTTTTTCACTTATTTATTCGTAAAATGCGCGATTCCACGGCCCCAAAAAAGTGTCTCGTCGTACATTAAAGTGTTCGCGAATGTGTTTCCGACGAAAGTTACGCAGATAACAAAATAACTTATGTAAGAAAATGAAGACTAGCATTGTTAGGACCGGGACTTCTTGCTCTTCAGCTTGAACCATCCCGCGCTCTTGTTTGGATCACGTGGAACGGAAGTGGACCTGCCAAGTTCAGGCCGGGGGTTCGCGTTCCGGGACTTGCTGGACAGCGATTCCGTCGAGACTTGCTTATCTTTTGACTTCAATGTGCTGCGATTCATCGTACCTGCCAACACAAGATACAAATATAAAATCCCAAATTCATCGCTCTAACTCTTAAAAATGTTTTATCGGTTAATCGCGATGACAAACTACGTTCGCGCCATATTGCATCTCAATTCGCATCAATCAGTAGCCATTGTAAAGTCGAACGCCATGTTCAGCGATCTTTAAGCATTACGCTCTCATGATCGACGCCATTTTTAGTTCTACGTTGGCCACACTTTTTATAATAGACCCTATAATCTCTTAAAAAACGTTTGACGGTTTGTCGTAATAATTTCGAGAATCAAAGTTGAGTTTAAACTGTCCAAAATATCGGAAAACAGAAGAAGTGAAATCAAAAACAATAAATTAAGATAATAATTAGTTAACCTTAATCTCCCAGTTCATATAATAATGTTTTTAAAATGTCTTCTGAAGTTTGAAAAAACGTTGACGAATTTTCAAACATTATCTTGCAGTTTTCAAGTTTGGACATGTTTTGTGGAAATTGTAACGGAAAAATAAACTTATTCAAATTCTCCCGCCGTATGTTCAAATTTTGAGGATGGTTAGTCAAAAATCGAATTGACAAAAAAAAAAAAATCAAAATACACACAAAATACGAAAATATATCACGCAAAATAATCCAAACACCTTTTCCTATGCGCCGAATACCAACTTTACGTGAAATTAAACAATAAATATCAAAAAATGACACGATTACAATTGGAGCTAAAAAATATAACCTTCCTTCTACTCACGCCAGACGAGAAAAGGTGCAGACGACAGTCTGACGACACCCACGACACCTAACCTAACGTCACAGAAAAGGCGTCAAATTCAAACTTCTAATTTCAAATATCGATCTCGCTACATGTTCGAAATTTTTAAATTTAATGATTAAAAAGTTTGGACGAATCTGTATTCATGCTCAAGTTTTGTGAAACATCAATCCACCTCCCCCCCTTTAATATACACGATGATTTACCAGTTTTGGACAGGTTGTCCTTGCTCCGGCGCGCTTCTTTGACGCGGCGATTGAGGGTCTCGCGGCTCCGTTGCCTGCGCCGCATCATCGTCACCGGTTTCTGGTGATGCTGCTGTTGCTGTTGCTGGTCGTAGTTGATCTCGTAAGACTCCCGGTAATGCCTCGGCCTCCAGGGCGCGAGCACGCTCACGCTCCTCGACACGGTCCTCGTCTGCGCCTGCAGCGGTCGGTTCAATTCTTCTCGGCTGGCCGCGCGTCGTCTCTCGTTCGGACCCGGAATTTCTCCGACTACCGAATAATTCGAATTTGGTGGAATTTGTAAGGGGAAATGAAGCAAATTGTTGAAAATTGCAATGATGTATGAATTTTGAGGCAAGAATAGTATATTGTGCGACTAGTGGGAGAAAGAGGAGATTCCTTGAGCGTGGAGATTGCCTCACAAGCGTAGCAAGTGTGGCAACACGCGAGTGGAATCTCCTCTTTCGACCAATAGTCGCACACAATATTTTATTCAACAACCGCGAGGAATATGTGATTTCACGGCCCTTCTGAGAGGGGGGGAAATAATAGGTTACCTGATTAATTGACGCAACAATCGCCCTTAGAGCTTTGCTACGTACTTCAGGGAGTTAAAAACTAATTATCCCTTTCGTTGCTTTGATTTTCATCGAGATTGATTATGACTGTATTCGACACTTTGTTGCATATAAGCTACATTTATTATTTCATATCGTTCTCCATAATTTAATTTCGTATTTTTTTTTTGTTGTTTCGTAAATGAATTCAATTTCATTTATTTCTAAACGAGTTTCGAAACTTTTATTGTTCGTCTGAATTGAATTCATTTACTCTTGAAGAATGCAACCTAATAACCTTAGTGGAATTAAGTTCTTTAATTCGAGGCC
>JAPYZK010001757.1:0-21270 GCA_030522785.1 Platygaster equestris | reverse complement strand
TCTGAAAATTGAATTGTGAAGGAATAACTACCAAAATTTAAGTCTGCAAAAAGCATCATTTACTGTATAATTTTCATCTCCTAATTTGTTATTCTCTTCGAATTTTTCACAATAAACGAAGCGTGTTGAAAACTTCTTCGCGCATGCATTGCGCTAGCGTAAAATAGAGCCCAAAATAGCGAAAGATTAAATTGGGGTGCTTCGCACTTTCAAGTTTCGCGTGGAGTAGAGTGTGATTAAAAGGACTCTAGAGCGCTTTGTTAAATCTCTATAGCGTTACGACGCCCTACGATGGTACTTTCGAGCACGTCAGTTAGTTTTCTAGTGAGTTCAGTTACGTGCTGAATAAGGCGAAAGGCTTTAAAAAGTTTCGTTATTGCGTTGGCCGCGCGTGTAGTGGCCTCTTCTATTATATATTTAAAATGCTGCGGCGTGCGGTCGTGCTTGCGCAGAAAAGAGACCCTTGATTTTCCAACATCGGGAAACGTATGAACATCCCAAATTTATCAACTCGAATTTTCAACAACAACAACAAATATATATCATATCAATCTAAAATGACAATTTTTATGTTGAACAAAACAATCCTTTGTAGGATTACATTTTTTCCAAACGAACGAAACACTGACTTTTCAGATGAACACTTATATTTCTCAGTGTTTCATATGTTCATCAACTAGAGTATGATTTCGCTCCTTGATGATTTTTCGATAATTATTATTGTTTGACCAAAAATTCACGATTTTCTGTTGCAGACTGATAATGAAGTGGTGTATAATTTTGACTTCGCTGCTGCTACCATGTTCACGTATTCAAGGAGCTCCACAGAAACGTGAGTGTTTTTATAAGCGAAATTTACTCATTACTTTGGAAAAATTTTGTATCGACACGCCAGCCTGCTCTATTCTCAATCTTTAACTTGAGAGAGTTGTTGGAAAGGGGAGGGGATGAACCTTTACTACCCCTTATGTTAGATCCGCCCGGGCAAAAGTTGAATCGTACATGTATTTATAAACGAGGGCCTTTCGGGAGTTCGCGAACAAGCCCGAATTTAACAGTAATCGAAACCGGACGTTCGAACAATGCAGGAATCGACCCGACAGCTACTCCCGACAAGAACTTTCGAGGCAAGTTCAAAGCTCGCCCGTATTTCTGGGATGTGGCTAAAGTTCTCATCTTGACGGGATAAGTGAGTGTGGGCTAGTGCTCTGTCCCCAGCTGCCGAGATAACATCCAATTTGCTCACAAACCGCCAGATTTTGTATGGTGGACACCGAGCCAACCGACCCTTTTCCTGTACGACTGTTCACACTTTTTACTACTTGCTCCTTCTCTTGTTTAGTACTGAACCATCGATCTGATACAACTTTTTACATGTAGAATTACATGTAAAAATATTTACTGTTGCTAATTTACTGTTACTCTACTGAATTACTGTGCAACACCAAAAAAATGAATTTGAATTTGATAGCTGATATCGAAATTACTTGTACTCATGAGACGATTCGCCGAGGGATTTTGTTAGGTTAGCTCGATTAAGCGAGTTATTAACAATTAATTTTAATTTTGTTAAAATCGCCAATTTTAGCTCTTTTGAGTCGTACAAAAACGAATTATCGGTTTTTTGAGTCGAGAAATTCATTTTCAGCATCATTTCATTCGCAAAATTGCGAGTTGCAAAAATAAAAAAAGATCGATCAAAAGATCATTATCGGGACAAATTATCCTAGACACTTTTTACAGCAGGTATTCTCTCCCACGGGCTAGACCTCGGTTTCTACATGTTTTCCGTGCAATGGTTCTCATTTTATTCGAGCATGGAAAAAAGTCGTACCGGACGTTGACTCTGATTTGTATAGTTTCCATTTGTATAGTTGAGAAACCAAACCCCCCCCCCCCCCTCCCCCCAGGATTGAATCCTAGATCCGCCACTGTGTGTCGAAGTTGTAGGGACGAATCACAAATCAAAAATTTTAGGATTCTAAATTTTAAAGTTGGAAAATTGGGAATTAGTTCCATCTAAACTTTGATAATTTACGAATCCACATTCGAAAAATTATCACGGATTCTTGAAATTTGAAAATTCAACAAACGAACGTAACATTTTGATACATATCGTCGATTGCAACAGAAAGTACTGTTAGGAGGGTGTGAAATTCTTCATGATAATGATTCTCAGGACTTGGAGTAACACCAGACTCTGAGAGGAATCATTAGGAATTTTTCTGCAACTTCCTCTTGAACTGTGGGGAGCTAAAAATGGAATGTCCGATTTCAGAGTCAATGTTAGCATACTCCAAATTGACTCAGCAGGACTGAGGGTTGATATGTATTTTTCGGCTGTCGTAATTGTCTTTTTTCTATCTTTATCGTATCAATAAATCATCGAAATTCTGATAAAAAGACTCAAACTCGTTGCCAGTCCCTCGCTTTATCAATAAGTCGAAAAGGGAGGGAAAAAGTCACTTCAAAGTAAAAGTCGCGTTCGGCGCAAGGGTCACAGCTTCCGTTTCCATAACTTTTCTCTCAAAGATTCATTAATATTAATCCCAATTTTCCTCTCAGTTTTCTGTTCTCGCGATCTTTCCTCGACTTCACGAGTTCTCTCGATTCAGAGAAATCATGCTCGTGAAACGTTACTTCGCCTTTTCATTAAACGAACGAAAGAAAATCGAATTTTACTAAATATGTTGAAGCGTTGAAAGGACGTTTTTTTATTACGTAATGTACTTTCAGTAATTTCACACTTCGAATTACGAAAATCGTGAAATATCAGCTGATTGTTGACTAAAAAAAACTTTGTTCGATGGTTCTTCATAGTCATTTCTAATCATTTTCTATTACTGATTTGAATGATTTTGAATGGTCTCGGATGTAATGAAATGTACCTATATAGTAGACGAATTTCTTCTGAAACCTGTCGAAATACTTTTTCTTCACGCCCCTGGATGGATTTATATCCTGTTAATTCTTCTTTTGAAGTGAAAATAATAGAAACGTCACCTGAAACTATTAAAAGACAATAATATGGAGGAAGAAAGGAAGAAAGACAGAAACGAGGGAGAACTGAGGAACATGGTAACATCATTACCGCTCATAATGAATTTATCGTTCGTACCCTGGGCATAATTAATTAATCCCGAACTTTTGATGCGCCCCCTCGCTTGTCTATGGATAAGTTTGGTGGCAATATTTCATTTAATTCCCCAACACTAACACTCTATTCATGAATTCCGACGGAAATCTCTTTTCAGTGTTCTCCAACGTAAGAAGATTCAAATTTTCTCGAGTTCCATCCTACTTCCTTCCTCTCGTAAATGTAGGGAAAGTTGTTTTACAGTCTGCAGTGAGCATTAGCGAAAAAGTTACGACGGTAATTTTTTATTACATGTATACTAGCGAGAAGCGACAATACGGCGATAAAGTTTTGAAAACGAATCTTCGCAATCTTCGTATTCTTACGATTTTCTTGAAAACTTTCACGAATTTTGGAGCGTGCCAAGAAGTTTTATCATATTTTTTTTATTATTTGTTGCTCTGTCCATTCTCTTGTGATTGCAAATGATTCAATTTTTTGAACTTATTGACATTGAGAGGCAATAAATTCAGAATCACCCGCAAATAAGGACAAACGAAAGCTGGAAATCTGTAAAAATTCGAAAAAATTCAGAAATTTAGATAGTTTTTCGAAAATTTTTTAGTTTTCTAAAATTGTTGCATGGATTGAAATATCTAGTAAAAGGCTCAGTGATTTTCAAAAAATATAACGTTTTATGAAATTTCGAAAAATCCTTGCAAAAACATGTTTCACTTAAATGCGTCAAATCCGATAATATATATGAACACGCATATTGTTTATTCTCTTTAAATTCAAGATTGTTTTCGGAAAAGTCATAAAATCCGCAATGAAGAAATAATGGGCGATGTAATTTCCAACTCGGGTTTCGGAGTCGTTCGTTTAGAACTCGTAGTACTGTTCTAATGATCATGTGAAAAGCCCAGATGCATACATCAAAAGTAATAAATCATGGCATAATTAGTGCGAGCCCGGTTTGCGTGCATGCAATTCAAATAGCAATTAGTCTGCGCTCGTATAATTTTTTTCTCAGAAACATCCACCGCGTAACTTGACCCCTCATTTACCGAGGAAAAACTTTATCAGAAAAAGTGGAAATCGAATAATTATTTTTCGCGGAAACGCAATCGAGTCAACAATCTGCAGCCGGATGGAAATTATTTTCCTTTTTCGTCGTCTACAAATACAAGTAGGCAAAACGTATGTTCCAGGTCGATGTTGATATCGTTGTTCGAGTAAATTGATGTTTCTTTCCATGGTTTCCCGGATTCTTTTTTTATGAATGTTGGGATTTTTGTAAGTGTTTACGGATAAAATGAGCGTTAAATCGTCAAAATCAGGGATACTTTCGATATTATGAAAATGAAAATAGGATTCTGAATAATTTCGCTCGTTATAATTCCACGAAAACTAGTGTTTGAGTTTTTTTTTATTGACTTACTATCAATTTTCAACCAGATAAAATTGTCGAAGGTTTTTGATCACTTTCACATTTCAATTTGATTTTTTCATTCCAGTTATCATAAATTCTGAAATTTACTAATGCATTTTTTTGTTGAACTTATTTCATTTCGAACTTGTATTTCTCATATTGTTCTTATGAATTTAAATCTTAATACAGAATTAACATAGGATTATTGGATATTCGAACTTAATTATATTTTTAGGTTATATAAGCTATGGTTTTTGTCTGACTGTAATTATTAAGACATCGATTCATTAAAATTATTACTCGATTTATGCTATCTCTCATGATTTTTTTTTACCACAAGGAAATTTTGAGTGAATTTTTTTTAAAATTATGATTAATAAATGAAATACTCAGTTATTCGAAATTAATGTTTTTTTGTGATTCTCCTTCTATCAACATCCCATTTTAAACAGATTCTGTGTAGGTCGGTGGAGAAATCAAAATACAAGACTTCGGAAAATACCTTGATTTTCAAAAATTGATTGGCCGTGTAAATTTGGCAGAATTCTCTACATTTTCAGATTTCGTAGAGTGGAATTAATAAGTTTTCGGAGTTTTTATTATCCACATTTTCTGATGTAATACAGCACTTATAATTTTGTTTATGATCAACAAAACATCAGATCCGTTCGAAATTGATACCGAATCCAATAAAATTGAGCGAAACAAAATTAAACCGACCCGAGAATTCGAAATCAAGCGTAAAGTAAGCACCTTGGCAAGGAATTGAACTTGATATATATCGAGGGTGGTTTAGCTCAGAGCAAACTTTTCTACGTTAAATACGTGAGGGGAAAAGAGAACATTTTCGGAGATAGTAAACAACTTTACTCGGATATATCGAAGGCGACGTCAGAATTACTCGCTTTCGTGTACGCCCCAAAATGTACGTGTTAACCAATTGACTGGTCATTAATACATTCGAGAGGCCTTTGTGCGATCGATTGGATCAGCTACTCATCGGCCGCACGCATATTATGCATTACATGTGTAGGTAAATTATTTCCATGTCGATCACAGAACGTCATCCGGCGTAATTGAGTTACATAACAAAGTTACGTAAATAATAATAACATATCCATGGCGAGCTTCAAAGGTGGGTGGGATTGATGGGGTTTATAATAATTCGAAATTTTGAGATAGTCAATAACGAGTCATTGAACTGAGTCAAGGGTAGTTAGAAAACGTTGAATGATGAAGTGATGAATGTAATATTGAATCGGTATTTACGGAATTAAATTCAGTATGCGAACACAATTTTGGAACATAAATTTGAAACCTTCTGATATATTTTCCAAAACGCTCGAGAGTGAAAAAAATGAATTGTATGAGAGGAATTAATTTCCATGAATGAACATTTTATTAATGAACGTTAGATTGCGTGACAGTTATTAGATAAACAAATTTTTGTACATTTCGGATAAATTCTTCTAAACATTACGTAATACTCGAATTATTTGTGAATTAATCTACTATGAAATATTATTCGACCAATATGTATCTTAAACATGGAACCCCGGAAACTATGATCACGTTAATTTGAAACATGTTCTCGACAATCATTAAATTAGACGTCGCATTATCCCAAAAACTTACGACGCGACGTCGGATGACAGATTCCGTAATGATTAGTGAATTTTCAAAAATTGCTCGATTTTATGCATTTATACTCGTTTCTTATCTTTTCATGAGGTGATTGGTTGAATTTCCGAGAGATTTCGTTATTTTTGCCGATTCTTCTACGTCTGTAAATTTCCAAACTCGAATTTCGGCCAAGTCAGCGTATATCGGCTGACTAATTGATCTCTGGCATCCAGGAAAATGGGGTGAATCCCTTTTTTCATTTTTCCTATCGATTTTTCTACTCTTTCTGAAAAAAATGAGCGTTCAATCGTTATTCTAACCGACCGGGTTGCATTGCAGTGTTGGATTCTGTGGAGGTCGGCTTTCGAATCGCTCGGCGTCGAATGACAGACTCCATAATAATTACTGAATTTTCAAAGATTGCTCGATTTGATGCATTTCAAGTCGTTTTTCATTTTTACTCAATTCGTTTCGTTGAATTTCGGAGAGATTCCGTTATTTTTGCCGATTCATCTACCTCTGTAAATTTCCAAACTCGAATTTCGGCCAAGTCAGCGTATAGCGCCTGACAAATTGATCTCTAGCATCGAGGAAAATAGGGTGAATCCCACTTTTGATTTTTTCTATCGAATCCTCCATTCTTTCCGAAGAAAATGAGCGTTGAATCGTTATTCCAACCAACCGGGTTGCATTGCAGCGTCGGATTCTGTGGAGGTCGGCGAACGTATCGCTCGACGTCGAATGACAGACTTCGCAATAAATACTGAATTTCCGAACATTGCTCGGTTTGATGCATTTTTTTTTTCGTTTTTTATATTTTTCGAACTTGTTGATAAAAATTTCCTGATGATTACATCATTTCCGCATATTCTTTTACCGGACATCAAAAAGTCGAACTTTTCGTTGAATCGGAGGCAGAAAAGAGCGAAGCACGATTTAATCTCGTTATTTTTCGCTGCAGCCGCTCGACGGTCTTTCTCTTGGATTGAGAGCGCTTACGTTTTTCCGCTTTGCGAAACGATAATCTGTTCATCGTTCGGCAGCGTTTCTTTGTTTGTTCGAAGGATTCTCTTGAATTGAAATCTCCTAGAGTAGCGCCGGGGCACGCTTTTCATTCCCTCTCGACCGGGACTTTCCCACAGCCTTTTCATTCCTTCTTTAGACACACAATGATGTCGTTCATATTTAACCAACCTCTTTCCATCCAACATCCTTCTCCCTTCCCCCTCCCTTATTTACATCCCGTAAATAGCTTTATTGGGTTCGAATAGAGCAAGAATAATGGGCTCATTGGGATGAGTCAACGGAATTCCCAAAGTTTTTCGAGTTTTCTTCAGTTCTCGAAAATTTTGCTGTAGAAGGGAAAAATTACACACGATTTCCTAAATTTCAGGAAAGAAACTTACTACTCTTTGGAAAATTTTTTTCTATTTATCATAAAATATTTTCTTTCAGGAAGAAAATATTTTATTTCAATATTTTATTATTTTATTATTTTTTTTATTTTTAATATTTTATTTATTTTTTTTGAATATTTTTTATTTTTTTGTCATAAGGAAAGGGATTTTCGCGCGTTTTGTTTATCAGGGGCGAAATTTCGAGAACATCCAGTCATTATCAGAAATTAATTTAGTTTATAATGAGAAACGAAGACGCAAATTTGAAAAGTTCCCCACAGACAAATTTTCATCAGTTGCTCCGTTCCGTTTACGGAAATCGGTCGCATTTACTTTCAATGGATCGCGCTTTCGCCGTCGTAATTTTTCGCCGAAAACTTGTAAATCTCCGAGCGCTTGTTCCTTCGCCGGGAGTCACGTGACGGTCAAAATTCCATTTTACGCTCCTGTAATTTTAATGCGAGTTCGGTATCTCTCCCGCACTTGGTGGCTCGCCAAAAAACTGCTCCGCCGCGGATTTATTGGTCCAACTTCAAAGTGGAATTTCCTAGCCTTGCCTCTCGGTCCTTCTTCGCTCGCCCCCTCCCCCCCCCCTCCCCCCTCGCGCCCGGTGAAATTTCTATATAGAATCATCGTGGCGACGGGACTAGTTGGGCATAAATCTTGCCGTTTTTTTCTCGCGTCATGTGTCTTTTCGACGCTCCCGCCTTGTTTGGAGATGATAATTTTCAATGCGCGATGAATTCAACTTCAGTTCACTTGGGGGAAGTTTTTTGATAGGATTCTTCGTAATTTACAGTGATTAGGTGTAATTTCGCGGGATATTTGATGGGTTTCAAGATAAGAAGGAAAGACTGAAAAAGCTAGAATCATCAGTCAAAACATTTCGAATTCATAAAATATAAAGGCTGAAAACTAAAAGATTGTATCATTTCAAGTCTAGGAAAAAATGGAAAAAAGTACAGCTGAACTTCGATCGAGTGCTCGGCTCGGGGGTCTCGAGTAAACATTACACTCGATCGAAGTAGCGATAAGACGGGTAGAAATACCATCAGGTAGAAACCTCGAGGGACCCAAACCCAAAAATGACAAAGCATTAATGATTTTCCAGGCTTCTGGAATTTGCTGTCTGCTGTGAAACTCGGAGCCTTATCGTTGCCGAGATCTTCACGGTAGATTAAAGAGCACTTGATCGAAGTTTGCTCGATCGAAGTTCAGCTGTACTTCCCCAAAAATTGGAGAATTACAATGACGAATGAAAATTAGAGAATAACAATTCAAAGTTTCCAACATCTGAAAATGTATATTGGTTGAAAAAATGTTAAATTTCACCATAGAAATTGCATACTTTTTTATTTTTTAAAATTTGTCCTGAAAAATCGAAAGCTTGAGGTCTCTGAAATTTTTACCAAAATTCGAAAATCCATCACGGTGGTGAATCCATTTTCCACCGCTGTACGACTTAACGGAATTTCCCGCAGTGGAGTAGACCAATCATCGTTTACTTAACACGGTTCCATCATCGATTTCGTCGGGAAATAGCCCCTCCTTATGTAAAGTTTAACCGAAACGATCCTGCGAGTACACTGGGAAAATGTAAGCATTTACATTGTAGCCGATCCACGACTGCGATACGCCTCTTAGTCCGCGTATAACTCGTATTCAAATGTGCGCATAGCATTCGTGCCAAGATACCTATATATATTTCTATACCCGGCTCTGGTTCGTATTCGTCTCTTGCACGCTTGCTTCCCATGAAATATGTTGCCTGTATTATAAACTCGAATCGCGAGGCAGACGAGGGAGAGACGGCTCTCTTCCATTCCGTCATCGCCGCCTTGGATCCGTTCTCGAGGATCTGCGACTTAACAACAAATGTCGCCCAACAATGCACACCCAACTAGATACCCCGACGATTCCCTCTATAATTACGTCGCGATTGTTGCAAGTACGAACAACGAAGGCTAGATCAATTTTCGGTGGTGTTCGATGGAATAATTATGACTGGAGGAAATTTTGTCTTATCACATAAATTCTAAGGCGAATTCTGTGTTCGCTGGTGAGGTGATTTATTGAAATTGTGCCGTTCGATTCTAGCATCCAAAATTTTGAACACTCCAACATGGCAAATCAACTTCTATTAATGATCTTATTATATAAAAAAAAAAATTCGAATAAACCGATCATAAACATGATTTTCTTCAAGTCCATCCAAATCATTGTCACAAAAACTCTCACAGACCGAATTTAACCCTCCGGACGTAAAGTTTCCTTTCTTTGGAAAACATCGTTGAAACTGTATATAACAGCGCAAGAGCAAACGAGTTATTTGTTCTGAAACTACAGAGCCCGATTAAATTTTGTGTTAATCTCAAACAGACTTGGGAGTTACGTATTAAGAGATCGCAGATACGCACGTTTCCATTGAGTTAATAGACTCTCACGCGTGTAATATAAGTTTGAGTGGTTTCAATGATAATCCCGAGTTCGTGCTGCATATGAGTTTATTGCTTTAAGCCTGAAGCCCGGGAATTTACACACCCGCATTCACGAGCTTACTTCTCCCCAAATACGCGGTTTCTCCAGCACACGCACGTGTATGCGAAAAATTTCCTTTTGCTGATACACATGATGAGCTCTATGTTTTCAGAAATTGAATTCTCATTTGGGCATCTGCGATTTTGTGAGGCTTTGATAGTTGTGATCATTTGAATAGTCGAATCGATGTATAAAGTTGTATCATAAATTCATAAAGTGAAATCATCGAGCGTGAGACTGATTAAAATGTAGATTCATGTAGAAGTGTGATACCTACACGTGTTACTGTTGAACGCCATGTTACTTGAGAAGGGGAATGAAACGTCGCTGCCGGAAATTTAGCAGATATTGAAAACGCTGTCCCTATTTCCTCTACAATTCCTGTATTTCTTGGCGATGGACTGTGCATATGAAATGTTCTGGAAAAGGCATATTTTACGAGAGCTTCTCATTTTCAGATACATTGTTTTCGTATTAGAGATGAATTTCGCTCATTGTAATTGTTCCCGATTCCGACACATCCACTCATAGCATCGATCGCGAGAAGTTTCTAAAATTTTCAGGAAGGTTCTAAAAAATTCTAGAAAGTTCTTGAAGGTTCTGGGATGTTCTAGAAGGTATTTAAAGATTTTAGAATATTCTAAAAGGTTCTGGAAAGTTGTAGAAGGTTTTGGAATGTTTTACGAGCTTGTTCTGGAATGTTGTAGAATGTTATGAATAGTTCTGAAGGGTTATGAATAGTTCTAGAAGGTTCTGAAATGTTCTTAAAGGTTTCAGAAGATATTAGACGGTTCGCAAATGTTTTGGAAAGTTCTTAAATGTTCTAAGTCAGGTTCTAAGAAATTCTAGCAGGTTATTGTAGGTTTTAGAAGGTTCTGTAAGGTTCCAGAAGGTTGTGGAAGGTTTTGAAACGTTCTCAAAAGTTCTAGAAAGTTTTTGAACGTATTGGAATGTTTTAGAAGGTAGATGAAGATTCTACAATATTCTAGAAGGTTCTGAAAAGTTGCAGAAGGTTTTGGAATGCTTTACTAGACTTTTCAGGAATGTTGTAGAAGGTTCTACATAGTTCTAGGGGGGTCTGGAAGGTTCTGGAAGGTTTCGAAAGATAGCAGAAGGCTCTGAAATGTTCTGGGTCAGGTTCTAAGGAATTCTAGAAGGTTCTCGTAGTTTCTAGAAGGTTCTGTAAGGTTCCAGAAGGTTGTAGAAAGCTTCGAAATGTTCTAAAAGGTTCTCGAAAGTTTTTGAAGGTATTAGAATGTTCTAGGAGGTAGTTGAAGATTCTATGATATTCTACAAGCTTCTGGAAAGTTGTATATAGGTTTTGAAATGTTTTACAAGACTGTTCTGGAATGTTGTAGGAGATTCTCAAAGGTTCTAAAAAGTTCCAAAAGGTTATAAATAGTTCTAAAAGGTTCTGAATAGTTCTAGAAGCTTCTGAAAGGTTTTAGAAGTTTCCAGAAGATATTAGAAGGATCATGAATACCTAAGAATGTTCTCGAAGATTCTAAAAGATTCTAGAAGGTTCTAGGAGGTTCTGTAAGGTTCCAGAAGGTTGTAGAAGGTTTTGAAATGTCCTAAAAGGTCCTAGAAAGTTTCACAAGGTTCTGCATGGTTCTAAAATATTCTAAGTGGTTTTGGAAGGTTCTAGAACATTTTAGAAGATATTAGAAGATTAAGACATAGTGTGCACAAGATGTTTACACATAAAGCGTGAGTGCCGGGTGCTCACCGATTTTTTTTCAATGGTCGAAAAACCATGAAAAAATTTATTGAAATATTTTGAGGATGTCTGATCGAAAATGTTTCACTTCGTTACTTTTTTAGTGTTTTTTAATAAGTGTGGTTAGTGTGGTTGTCGAGCAACTCGAGGTAAGGCAGTAGAGGCATGGTACTTGCGCATTTAATTTCCGTCGAAACCGATGGGATCTTGAATAGGTGATGAAGATAGCTCAAGAGGACTCGAGCAACGCCATGAAAAAGTGATCCTGGAGTATAAGCTTGCGCAGATATATCTCACATTATATCGGCACTTACAAACGGAACAATTCAGAATACAAAAATTGATTGAATCGATTGTTTTCTGACAAGATGACTCAATTATTAATTGAAATTTTCATGTCCGAATCAAGAAGCCGAAATTCCGGAAACTTTAGCGTGGAAACATGAAATCTTCAATCATTTAAAACAAATTCCACCCTAACGAAACGATCATCTCACTTCTGAATCCATGATAAATCGTGAATGTCGTCGAAACCCAACGACTCCCAACCATTTTATTTTCCGTCTTTTTATGCGAGCACGTGAATGGAGATTTTTTCCGTACAGGAATGAGATCGATCGAGTAATTCAAAGATTCGACTCGGTTCTCAAATAAAACTACACGCCGTGAAAAATTCAACGTCTAACGTGCGATAAGTTCCATCCACTAACGCAGCGTTGAATTCGAACGTTCGAGAGCAATTTCCTCGGCGATTTTATTTTCCTCGAACGAGAGCTTGTTGCCTGTGAAAGTTCGCCATTTTAACCGTGCAACTTTAATGTAGACATGCAATTTCGTACGAGCGCTGATAAACTTACTTAACCATGCATTACTTCGTGCGCAATATACCGTTTTTCCGAAGTTGACGATAACAATTTCTCATTTTAGATTTGATTTAAGTGATTCTCGGATCGGTTTTTCGATGACTGAGCTGTTGAATTTAGGATTTGCATTTACCAGACTTCATTTTTCGTAGATGATTATCATGATAAAATTGGTAGAATTAATCTCAATATTATTAAAAGATAATATTCCCATACTCACCTAAAAAAATTAATGTTAACCAGAAACCTATGAATGTCGTATTTGTTTTGTATTTTCAAATTTCTTTCGATACATTTGAGCTTGGGCCTCATAAACTGATGGAAAATGGTATATGCATTAGCAAAATGATCTAAAAAAGGTTAGGCAAATTTTTGCATATTTTTAAAAATGTTGAAAACAAATTGTTATAAAAAAATGTTTTCATAAAACTTTTGTGAAACCACTGTATAAAAAATGCAAATTTCATAAAACTTTCATACAACCGACCTTATAAAAATTTGCATAAGATTTGTGTGAAAACTAGATTCACTAGGGTTTACTGATTTCTTAGTAATACAGTATCATGCTGAATTTCACTGACTTGCCAGTTGATTTCACTGATTTCCCAGCGACTGATTCAGATTTAGGAAGTGACAAGTCTCGAAAAACGATGTTTTGAAAAAAACGAAAGCCTTATTAGAACGACCAAAGCAATAAATTAGCATCGATTAATAACTTCGATAATGATGTCTTTGAACGCAGACATTCAAGTCACGAGAAACTTTACACTGCCCCCACCCCGATTTCGACTAATTACACACTTCCTTAACAGTGTTCGCAAGCTCCTCGGGCGCGATGAAGAGAATTACTCCCTCGCCCACATTTCTCGTTCCTCTAAAGATCCATTGGAGCAACGTCCCTTTCAGTGTTCTCGCGTAACCTACTGAGTTTTTCTATTGAAAACGTCTTCTTTCCCGTGTTTTCGCTCGGAGCAACGAAATTTCCGAATCTTCGGGTTTATTACAATATGCAGTACGCGCTCGCGAAAAAATCCTTAATGCCTTTTTAAAATATTCAACAGATATTTTTCCTCTATTCCTTCTGTTCCGTTTTCCCCCTTTGCAGGCTTGCTATTTCTCAGGGGCCGCGATCTCTTTGAGTTGCGGCCTCTCTGGAAGTATTTTCTTTTTTCTCTCACAATATCTTTTGATCTCTTCCATCCACGTCATTTGGAATATGTACGGAATTCTTGACTCCCGGCTTCGCTTTTCGCGAAAAAAGCATTTCGCTGGGAGTGATTTGCGTAAATCTGTTTCGCGCGAATGTTGCGGGGCTAGTGTGTTCAATGGGGGATTGAAGATGGCTACTGTGTTTTAAGGGGACGAATTTGCGTTTGTTTGTTGAGTGTGACATTTTGGGATGTATTCGAATCGTGGATGTGAGATTTGAGTGATACAAACTTGATTTAGTCAGGCATGGAAAATTTCTGTGTACCTAATGTTCTGGATTGAATTTACCCTAGTGAGTCTATAGACTCACTAGGTTCGTGGAAACTATAGTTTTTATGAAAACCTTATGGAAAATTTTTATACAAATTTTTTTAAGGTCGGTTTTATAAAAGTTTGATGAAGTTTGCATTGTTTATAAAGTGGTTTGATTTAAGTTTTATGAAGAAGAATTTTTTTCATAATAATGTTTTTCAACGTTTTTAAAAATATGCAAAAATTTTGCCTGTTTTCATAAAAACTACCATCACTAGGGTGTGAGAGAAACTCTTTAAATCAGGAAAGTTTTTTTTATAAAAATATGGAACTTTTTATGAGAATTGCGAAGTTTTAATGAGAATAAAGGTCCTATCAGAGAATTTGGAGACTTTTAATTGTTTTTTTAAAAGAACATTTGAATTGTATGAAAATTTTGACAGATTTTATAAAACAATTTTTTTTCATGAATTTTTTATAAAACCACTTTATAAAAATCGAAAATGTCATATAATCTTCATGAAATCAACCTTATAAAAAATAGAATTCTTAAAAATAATACACCGATTTTGAAAAAATTTTGCCTGTTTTCATAAAAACTACAATTACTTGAGTAGGAATTTCAGTTTTAGTCATTTTGCCTCGATCTGTTGATTTCGAATCTATTTCAGTAGTTATTCTGTCCACTATTATTAAAATTTGAGTATAATTTTGGCATGATTTGACAATTTGAATGATTTAAAATATAATCGCAGTTCGTAGAAATTTTTCACAAAAATGTGTATGCAGCTTCGTATGGCGAATAATGAAGTTGTAGACGTTCTGAGTAGTATAACCTATGTAGAGTCAGACATCGGTTTTTTTTGTCATTTGCGTGTGTCTTTTGGAATGCGAATGAAAGTTCGCGAAATATTGTGCGAATTTCGGAAAATTTGTGGAAATTTCGGACATGTTCTACATGAATGCCATTTCGACCTCCACTTCATGTATAAATATACAGAATATACAAATATACAATATACATAAATGTATCTTCGTGGTTTCAACAGTTTTTTCTTGATTTTCTGAGATTTCCAAATACGTTTTATTCAATCAAGGGTTTCTGCAGAGACTAACCTCCGTAAATTTGAAATTTGTTATACATGTGCGAACGTTTTTTGAGTCTTAAATTTAGATTCACATAATCCTGCAATTGTAAAACCTTAAGTTTGATCTAAATTTACTCATATTCTGATTTCAACCCTAACATTTTGATGTTCAAAAATTTCAGGAAATAATTTTTCATGATTCGTGGATTCTAAAATTCTCGACAATTGTACTCAGAATTTGATTATTATTGTACACTTTATTCCTAATGTACGAACTTTGCACAATTTAAACGTAGAGTTATCCAAAAATGTTGTCATTCAGTCATTAGTGTTTAATAATTCGATTCAGTTGTGTCTAATCGAATGTGTCTGTGAGTGAGTTAATTTTCTCGTTACTTTTTTCATTTCCAGGCGAGGGATGCGAATTTCCGGACCAATGGAGAGGGAGCTGGTTCCAATCGGGCGAGGAGCAAGTCACCATAAATCGAACAAATATAAGCAGCAAAGGGCAGTGCGTTGGAAAACACGGACAAGGAGACGAAGCAACTGGTACAAAGTTCCTCATAGAAGACAGCGGTTCTCGGTAAGTTTTTTCGTCAGAATTATTCATAACAATCAAACCAAAGATTTCGGGTGAACAGTTTATGCGAAAACAGAGACATTTATCCCTAGTGATTCTGGTTTTTAGAAAAACCTTAGAAAAAATTTTTATACAAATTTTTATAAGGTCGGTTTTATGAAAGTTTCATAAAATTTGCATTTTTTATAAAGTGGTTTTATAAAAGCTTTATAAAATAAATTTTTTTCATAAGCATTTTTTTCAACATTTTCAAAAATATGCGAAAATTTTTCTAACCTTTTTTGGATCATTTTGCTAGTGCATATACCATTTTTTATCAGTTATTGAGGTTCGAACTTGCGACCTTTGCATCAGAAATCCGATAGTCAACTTTCTTGTCCATCAAATCTATGTCAATTTGGATGCTTTTTTTTCAATTTGAGTTGAAGAATCTTCAAATCCTATCATATGTTTTTGCGTTTTATAATTTCCAAAAATCGTTACGAATATGATTTTATATTCCCTTGTGTAATAAAAACGTATCAAATATTAATATAAGAGAAGTTCTTCACATAAGGACAGTTTTTTTCATAAAAATATAAAAATTTTCATAAAAATCGCGAAGTTTTTATAAAAATGAAGGTTTCATAAAAAAATTTAGTGGCTTTTTATTGTTTTGATAAAAAATCAGATAAATTGTATAAATATTTAGACAACTTTTATTGAAAAATTAAAAATTTTTTAAAGTTATTATAAAACCGCTTTATGAAAATTGAAAATTTTATAAAACTTTCATCAAATCGACCTCATGAAAAAACGAATTTTTATAAATAATTCACTGATTTTATCAAAATGTTGCCTATTTTTATAAAAATTACAATCACTAGAGATGCGAAAACAGAAAATTATATTCCGATTCTGACGTTGATGACTTGAATTGTTACAAAAGCTCATAATTTTCCACCGACTCAATGAAATTACCCATTGATTCGAGCCACCTCGAGCCGTGTCATGTGAAGTTTATGGAAAAATCGTGCTCTTGGTGTGTAATGGGGTCGCAATTGCCAAGCCACATGGATACTTCCCGAAATCGTTACGATGTTGCGTGCCGCGCTTCCAAGATACACTCGAGTGTATCGGGTCGAGAGTTCCAGTCAAAAGCACAAGTCCATTATTTTGCACTTTCTTATCTCTGTAATCATACGTTATTTCCGCTCCCCCGTTTTCCACCGAGATAAAACTGTAGTCGAAGTTCGAATTTTCGTATTTTCGAAGAAAATATTGGCGAATTCGAAAATTTAGGGGATTTCTAATATTTTTGAAAATTCGGAGAATTTTAAGAATTTTTTCAATCGTGAGAATTTGTTAGAAATGTAGAGTAGCTTGAAAATTTCGTGAATGAAAAATTCTCAAGAATTTTGAAAATATGTCAGATTTTGCGAATTTTGCGAATTTTCGAATTGTTCAGAATGACAGACATTTTTGGAAGTTCTGGGAATTTTTGAAAATTCGGAAATTTGAAGAAATCTCCGAAAATTTGGAGGAACTTAAACATTATGGAAATGTGGAGGAACTTGAAAATCCAAACAATTTTGAAAGTTCGTAAATTTTTGATAATTTTGAACGTATAATGAAAATTTCAGATTTTTTGAAAATTTGGAGAATACTCAAAATTCCGTGGATTTTGAAAGTTATGAAAGTCCCAAAAAATCTTTGCATTCATAAGTTTTCCTTTATTTTCACCCTAGTGATTGTAGTTTTTATAAAAACAGGCGCAATTTTTATAAAATCAGTAAATTATTTATACAAATTCGTTTTTTTGTAAGGTCGATTTTATCTAAGTTTTATAAAATTATTGATTTTCATGAAGTGGTTTTATAAAAAATGTATAAAAAAATTTTTTGTATGAAATCTGTCAAAATTGTCATACAATTCGTCTGTTTTTTTTTTATTTTTTTTTTTTATAAAAATAATTGAAAGCCTCCAAATTTTCTTATAAAAAATATATTTTTATAAAAACTTCGCGATTTTTATAAATAGTTCCATATTTGTATAAAAAAATCTTTCCTGATTGAAGGAATTTCTCTTATAGTAATATTTGATACGTTTTTATTACACAAGGGAATATAAAATCATGTTCTCAACATTTTTTAGCCATTATAAAACGTAAAAACATACGAATTTATAGGATTTGAAAATTCTTCAACTCAAATTGGAAAAAAAAGCATTCGAATTGACGTAGATTTGATGGACAAGAAATTTGATTACCGGATTTGTGATGCAAAGGTCGCAAATTCAAATCCCGCTGCCTCCAAAAAATTCTTAAATTCCTTTCGAAACAAAATTTGAGCTAGAGCCTCATAAACTGATGAAAAATGGTATATACATCAGTCAAATAATTCAAAAAAGGTTAGAAAAATTTTTACATATTTTTAAAAATGTTGAAAAAAAATGTTATAAAAAAAATTTCTTATAAAACTTGTATAAAACTTGTATAAAACCGATCTTATAAAAATGTGCATAAAAATGTTTTGTAAGGTTTTTATAAAAACTAGAATCACTAGGGTAGGCAATTCTGCCCTCCTGAGAAAAATCTAGATTCGTGGATGTATTTTTGAGCCAAAAAACCAACAGATTTGATGGATAAATTTAAAAATTCGTGAGCATTTCTAGAAATTCGTTAAAATCCTCCAGAAATAAAAGACGGCTATTCCTCATATTTCATATTTATATTTATTTATAATTTATAATATATTTATATTATAAATGTATTCATATTTATATACTAATGTAATTCTATTCATATATTCATCATGTATCATTTATAATACGAAATATTCCTCATATATCATATTTATCCTCACATTTCAAGTTACAATAAATACTGTAATTCAACCCCTCATCTTCATTCATCGCTCTGCTTTCGGTTTTTACCAATTAGGAATTCATTAAGCGTCAGCAACTTAATCACTGTCTCTGAAACAGCGAGTTTGTGAAAACGTAAGAGAACACTCCATGATGGCAGAATGAGATTTAGACGAGCCCGGAACGAAGTACACGTTTAACTTTGCTGTTACGCCGGAATAACATGTTCCCTCGACATTACACCGTGTGCAGCATTATTCCCTTTCTCTAGCGAAAGCTTTGAATCCCGCGAAAAATTTTTCATGTATATATTACCGCCATATTATGCCGCGGAAATTCTCTTTCCCGGAAAAACCTGCACGGGAATTACATCGTACGGGGAGTAAGAAATGAAATCCCAATTCCGTTGGTTTTCTCAAATTTGGAAAATTAATATCATGTTGTTAGCTTTCGGCATTAATTATTTCATCACACACATAATGTCGAGTTATGAAGGATTCGCAACCGACAATTTTACGATAATCAACAAACTAGAGAATGAATGCAAGTAGAGTTTACGAACTTACGAAATATGAAAATTAGTCAATCAAAAATCGAGTTCATTACAACATGAAATTGATACTGAAAATCGAAGAAGCTTTGGAGAAAACTGAAAAAGTAACGAAATTTCAATACTTCTCGTCCGAAAATTTTATAATTTTCTATTTTTTACTTTTACTTTTTGGATTTTTCAATGACCGATCTCTCAAGTCTGCGAGTTTCCAAACCCTAGGGAATTTAGTTTTTATAAAAGTTTTTATAATGTCGGCTTCATGAAAGTTTTATACAATTTGCGTTTTTTATAAAGTGATTTTATAAAAATCTTATAAAAAAATTTTTCTATAAAAAAATTTTTTTTTCAACATTTTTAAAAATATGTAAAAATTTTTCTAACCTTTTTTGGATCATTTTGCTGATGTATATACCCATTTTACATCAGGTTATGAGGTTCTAGCTCAAATTTCGTTTCGAAAGAAATTTAAAATTTATTTGGAGCCAGCGGGATTTGAACTTGCGACCTTTGCACCAGAAATCCGATAGTCAACTTTCTTGTCCATTAAATCTATGTCAAATTGGATGCTTATTTTCAATTTGAGTTCAAGAATTTTCAAATTCTACAAAATAATACGTTTTTACGTAATATAATTGCTAAAAAACGTTACGAACATGATTTTCTATTCCCTTGTGTAATAAAAACGTATCAAATATTACAATAAGATAAATTCCTCATATCAGGAAAATTTTTTATAAGAGAACAGATGAATTGTACGAAATTTTGACAGATTTTATCGAAAACTTTTTATTTTTAAGTTTTTATAGAACCACTTCATAAAAATCGAAAATTTTATAAAACTTTGATAAAATCGACGTTACAAAAACCGATTTTTTATAAATAATTCACTGATTTTATAAAAATTTCGCCTGTTTTTATAAAAACTACGATCACGAGGGAAGTTGATTATAATTTGAGAATTCGTTGAGGTAGGAAAAAAAGTTTTCTAGAAGCAGAATTATTTGCCGAAACAAACATTTGACAAAGTATCAGTATGGATAAAGGAAATGAATCGCACGCGTGTCCGCGTTGGAACTACAATAATTTATCATCTTTTCGGCTGAAAGACAATTTTCACAGTCATAAATCGCGGAAAACAAACTCGCTGCAGGGAAATGGACCATCAGACCGATATAAACGCGGAAACATGTAATATTTATGACGTATCAGATTAGTTGGTATACCCAACACCTTCAGTTTTTTTTATGAATTGTAATTAAGCATCAAAAACATGAATAGAAAAATGTGGATTGTTGGAAAGTATTGAAAATTTCTCAGCAGTATATTTAAACAAAATCTACTGATGAAATTCTGATAACAAAATCTGATAACAAATCCAAATTGGCAATTTCAACATTCAGAGCTTTAGACGAGGAAATACAAAAATTTGGAATTTTGAGATGCAAATGGAAAAGAATGTCCATTTTTATTCTTGAACTACGACATGATCAAAATTTTCGATTTCGAAAATTCGAAAATTTTCATATGTACTTTTTAAATTTCCGGAGGGAATTTTCAATACAGAAAAATTTAATATCACATTATTCGCGTATTCAAGTCTGAAGGAAATCAATGTTGACGTTCAGGAACTTGATGGTTTCACTGCATAAAAGTTTTTTGCCTGAAGTAATTAATGGTGCACAAAAAATATTCCGAAACAGAAGCTAATGGCTTTGAAACAACCCAAAAAAAGGAATAACGAGATAAGCACGTTTCGTATAAATTCAACGAGAGCTACAACTCGCAATTTCAGTGCACTAGTGATTTTAACGGTGTTGACTTTTGCATGAAAGCACTGCAAATATTCGTACCATCTCATGTTGCATCGCTGTTCCACTATCGCGTTTCATCATTTTGCAATTGAAAAAGTAGAAAAGTTCTATGCATTTCGAAACTTGATATTGATGTTAGATGGCATAAAAGTGTAAGGTATTTTCGAATTCGAGTATGTTCGTCGAGATTTGACATGTGTATTTGATGATGTATGAAAGCCTGTGGATTTTTTGGGAGTTTCAGACAATTAGTAAGAATTTCTATTCGTCAATCTGAGGTTTCG
>JAPYZK010001756.1:0-18930 GCA_030522785.1 Platygaster equestris | reverse complement strand
CCCCCCCCCCCCTGTCTTTAATTTGTTCGTCCGTCCGTTTTTTCCCCCTCGTCATTTTCACGATTGCTCAAAATCGGACACCGAAAGTTTCCGGCCTTCCTGAGATGCACCTTCGGCGACAAGTGAGTTTTTCGCGGGCACTTTATTTTGTGGATGTGTGGTTAATGGGGAAAAATCGCGAATTTTCCGACAGCGGGAGCGCGCGCGGCCCGTCCCGGCGAGGGCGTACGTGAAAATATCGGCCGAGCCGCGAGACCCCGGTCGCGGGGGCCCGGGTTCCCTTTGGATCAGGTTAGACCGGCCGAACCTGCTCCGCTGCTCCGTACGCGTTCTACCTCTTTCCTTCTCCCCAATCCTTGCTTGTCTTCTTGATTCTTCAGTAGGTTGGTAGGTTGTTAAACGGCATGTGTGTCTTATACTCTTATAGACGAGGAGATACTTATTCAGTATTCACCTGATGGCCCTGGGCGATCAGCTACCCCTCCTGCAGTGGCGGATCCAGGGGCGGGGGGGGGGGGCCTTGGGGAATATAGCCCCCCTCCCCCCAAAACTCCCAATAAACTAAATTTCGAATACAACCAGGAGTGTATTTCAATCAATAATGGAATTTTTCGGATTTTGAATTCTCAAAGTTGGCGATCTTCAATTATGAATTGTTAAGATTTTATTATTTCACACAGAAAATTCAATTTGGTACAGCCAAAGAAACGTTTGGTAAAAATAGGACACAACAAATTTTTCATTCGACTGTACCAAATTTTGGTTAGCTGTACCAAATTTAACTTGAGCTAAAATGATTCTTTGTTTGAGTTTATGTATGGAAACAAAAATTCATCTTAGCTCAAATCAAATTTGGTACAGTCACATAAAAAATGTGTTGTGTCCTATTTTTATCAAACGTTTATTTGGCTGTACCAAATAGACTTTTGTGTGCAGTATAGTGAAATATATGTAATGAATTCGAAAGTTTCCGAATGAAAAAAGTCGTTTAATATTAAAAATTTCGGAAGTAAATCTCGAACCTTAAGAAATGGAATTTTCAAGGTTTCGAATTCTACAATCACAGATCACAAATTCGAAGTTCGCAAAAATATTTGAAAGTGGCCGAATGTAAAATTTATTTATACTTGATATCTCCAAAATCAAAATTCTTACATTTCACATGTAGAATGAAATTTTTGGGATTTGGAATTCTCGGAATAACAAATTTTAAAATAATCAAAATTCCACTGTTTTTAAAAAAGTGTTTTAAAGTTTCAAAATGTTCAGTTTGTTCAATCTTGAAATGTTTGGATTTAAAGATTTAAGCATTTAAATCTAGAATTTTCGGGAATATAAATCGTCAAAATTACGATATAATTTTGAATCTTAATTTTTACTGAATTTTCTAATCTTCGAAAACATAGTGAAAAGTTTTCCAACTTGAAATACGTTTTATCTTAGAATTTTTGAAATTCAAATTCATTATAATTATACCTACATAGAATGTTATATCGTAACAGAATATCAGATTCATCGAGATTCTAAATTATTTTCATTCCAAAATTCAAACTCCAAAGGTAGCGAAATTTCTCTTTCTTAGCAAGTTATTTTGAAGTTCACATCACAAAATCACTTAAATTCTCTAGATCTTAAAATTTCAGAGATTCTGGATTATAAGTACAAATTCTGAAATTCGAAAGTGTAGATTTTAAAACTTTCTTCTTTTCTCAATTATGATTACAATGCGCAAAACTTGAAAAATCGATAAGTTAATACATTGCAAAACTGGAATCTGTTAATTAAAATACTAAAATAAGAAAATATACACATAAATGGCATGAAACTATAAAATTTTACACTTTGAAAAATAGGAAATTCTGTTTTTCGAATTTCCGCAGTTCACCATAAGCTTTTCAATCTAAAAATATTGTTTCAAAATTCCAGACCTCTCAACTTAGAAACCGCAAAATTTGCAAACTTTAAAAATGTCTAAAACTCCCAAAATTCCGAAAATACGTGTTTTTTGGAATTATAATTAAAAATTTTCGTCATTCTTGTATCAGATTGAATTAAATCAATTAACTAATTGACGCCAAATTAAAAAATTTCAATTTCGACATAACAAAAACTCTCTAACTCTGAATTGTAAAGTTAGTCTACATCTGTAAATTAAGTCTTACTCATATTATTATACTAATGAATAATCGTTTTTCGCTTTTTTAAAAATTTAGTCAAGAAACCAAACCCCCCCCCCCCCCCCCAGATTGAACCCTAGATCCGCCACTGCCCTCCTGTAGTGAATCCCCCTCTCCTCCCCCGCGGTCCCCCTTCGTCTCAACCCCTTTCACTCTTGTTTTCTACGGGATTTTTCCCAAGTCGCGGAGGATACTACACCTGTTGTCCGAGGCGCACCTGAGCAGCGGTACAAGCCCGGCGCGGAATTCCGGTTCTAGGAGGACACGCGCGCGGGTCCGCGGACGGGTTTTTCGCGATTTGACTCTAGAGGGGTTGTTGGCGCATGCTGAGGCTGTACGGGTATCGTGGGTGATTGCGGGATTGGAGGGGAATTTTCGGACACGTTGATTAACAGGTTATGATCATTTGATTATATCGAAATGAATGTTTGGAAACGAGTCAGTTGGACCCGTTTTGGACGTGTGGTGATGGATAAGTCGCCTGCGGTGGATGATTTACTTTGTTAGTTTTTTAGTTTTATTGCATATTTATTTCGAAATTTTTCAGGTTATGATGAATTTTGAAAAATGGTTACCGTTTTGAAATTTTGAAATAAGTAGGAAATTTGCTGTGAATTCATTTTAAGTGAAAATCCTGCATATCAAGATTGCATGGGAATTTCATTTGGAATGACACTCGTTTTAGAACGATGTTTTACTTGACCAAATTATAGGATGAAAATTAATAGTTTGAAATATTATTCAATAGTTTAAAATTTATGGTTTTCTAGGATTTTGTATACATTTTTCTGATTCGTAAATTTTTGAATCAAGAAGTTGATTTCGAAATAATCGAAAATTTACGGAATTATAAATGATTGCTAATAATAATCTGAGAACAGCTTGAAGAATTTTTCGAAATTTACAAATAATTATAGGAACTTATAAATATTATTTTACGGCGAGTATAAAATGAATAGCTTGTCCAAAACAATTCAAACTATTATATTGAAATCGACATTTTCGATGATTTTTATAAATTCACGGCAGTTCTGCGCAAAATTACCAAATATTTCCCTCAAAAAAACCCCACCTTTTTGGATTGTTCGAATACTGTACTGCAAACTTGAAAAGACGATTTAAATTATGAACCTCAAAGTCTCATTAAGTTTCGAAAGTTATCAAGTTGCATCACCACTTGATTATTTTTCATTTTTATTATCTGCAATTACCCTACTGAAATATGTATTGAGTTTCTGTTCATAAAAACAGCTCTTCAAATTCCATTATTCAACAATTATCCAATTTTTCATAACATCGTCTACATGCCACACTCGTTCGAATCTAACTATAACTTTTTCTATGCTGAATTTTTTTCAAATGTTGAACATGAATTCCTGTAGTTCAATTTATACTAATGGATTCAAATTTTTGAAGCGTCATTATCTATGTGCATAATTTTTCCAAACAGATCATACTTTATGCAGTTCGACGATGAACTACGAACTTGAAAAATTTATCATTTCCGAAATCACTTGTTTCATGATATAACCGGACTAACTGTCAAACTATAATTAATGAAAGAAAAAAAATTTCTTCCTCTCTCATTTTCTTAATGTTTCGAAAATCCGAAATCATTCAAATTTCAAAAACGCAGAGACTAAACAGCAATAAAAAATACTAGAAAACTTTCATAATGATTCGAACCATGGATTAGGTGTTTTCAAAAACTGTTCAAACATGTTAAAATTTACAATGCACAAATTTACATAAGTGACATATGTAAATTCACGAAATTTGAATATCATTTTTCCATACTGGCGAAATGCATACGTAGTTCCATGGGGCAGATTAAAAGTCACATTTTTCAACGGCTAATCGAATATTTAAAACAGAACATTCCGAATATGTTGCATTTTAGTTGCTCGAATAATTTCTCAGAATATTTAAGAATATGTGTGTATAGAAAGTGAAACAACTTGATCGATTTGGCCAAAAAAAAAGAACAACTATACAAAAAATTCAATTTTTTATCCTATTTATGCTGTGCACTCAAATGTCCTAATTTATAATCACAAAAAAAATTTTTTTTTCGATTTTTCGAAAATCAAAATTTTTCAGAATATTAAATCGAATTTGTTATTTTGAAATCGCATTGAAAAATCGACAAACAACTCAAAATGTCCTAAAAATAATTCCAATGATTTAAAAACTTACAAAATTGAATGAATTTCTCTTCCCTTCAAGTTCGAATTCTTACGTTATGTTTTTCCGACTCATCCTGAAAATAAAGTAGCCCTAATTTTTAAAATCAGCCACCAATCATGTTTTAAACGACGATTTCCTTCGTCTGCCTAGTAATTTTCTTTCCCCCAAAAACAACGTTTTCCAGCTAAATCCCTGACAAAACCTATGCTGTTTTTGACCGAAATCACCTATTTCTCGTTTCTTTTTCTAAAATTGTAGGTCCCCGCGTCCTACGTCTCTTCCGTGAACGTGCCATACATTCAGCAGCCTGTGATACACTACCCCAGATCTCGAAACAGTGAGCTACCACCCTTCTTGTTAAGATTAGACATTTTTTTATTAGTTGCGAGATGTACAGAAAGTCAAATGAAGGGTGATTTTGCCGGTGGCGCGTGTTAAGTACTCAGGAGGACGACGAGAAACGGATTGGAGGGAACCCGGAGCCCGGGAAGAATGTCGACTTGCGCTGACGAGGCGGACAACGCGCCCCTGCACATGCAGCAGGCTTTATCCCCGGTTTGTTTGCATTTTTGGCTTCCAGTTTTTTGGCTTCCGACACAGTTTTTATTCCAAAATATAACTGACAATTATTGTTTAACTTCTGAAAATTTCCGAAATTCTCGAGATCTTCAACATATATATACAGCATTTCCAAAATTATCGAGAATTTCAATTATAATGCTCGAAATGTTAAAAAATTCTGAAAATAATCAAAATTTGCGAAGTTTTTAAAAAATTTTCGGATCTTCAAAATCTACAACATTTTGCTGATAAACTCGAAATTGTTGTAATTCTCGAAATTTTCAAAATTCTGAAAATCTTTGAAACGCGCAAAATTGTATGGATTTTCACAATTTTCAAAATTCTCGGCATCTTCAACATTTACGAAATTTTTCGAAATAATCAAGAATTTTGATAATTATGAAACCTGAGTGAAATTTCACTCAAGTATCAAGAATTTCCGTGAAATCAGTATAAAGATACTAATTTTTCAATACACATAAAATTACTAATTCTGTGACCAAAAATAGTCCCAAAAAAATAGTTCCTCAATAGTTCAAACATGGACAAATTATTCACGGCTACCAAACAGTATCATCCGATTTTGTAAGAAATTTTCGAAAAAGTAATACGATACTAAATACATATATCCGACTAAATCGTTTCATAAATAATTCTTCTATGTAAATTTATAACGACCACCACAGTTATCATACCTATTCAACATCTCGCAGGTCGATTTGTCACGCAAACAAAATTAACTGTAATGATATCAAACACATCCACAAGATCGAAATCAATGAAATTACATCGAATCCGATTAAAGACACTTCCAGAATAATCTAGAAAACCTACCATATAACCTTTTTTCATTAAACAACATTCTACATGCAAAATTATCAATAAAACGAAATCCTAAAAATTCACAAAACCGTTAAAACCCCCAACATTACCCCATTTTTCACAAAATCACGATATTCCATTCAGGTTCTTATCAGTTATCCAAGTTTGTCCTTGAACTCGCACGCGGATATAGAAAATCTAGCATGCGTACACAATATCTACACCATTAATTACCAACCTGTAATTACACTTTAAACTCGATCGTATAAAAACCCCCATCCCGTTATTACCCCGTAAATTGAATTTCTCGCTTATTTTTTCCCCTAACGTCCGTCAATAAACGCAATGCGATCGGCAATAATTTCATCAAATTCATCGCAACGGAATTTCACGAGAAATTTCGAAATTGGAAATCGATAAAATCGATGAAACCAGTTATCGCCTCCTCATTTTTTTCCGTCGTGAATATTTTATCGTCTCCTCCGATAAATTTCGCGAGCGAAAAGTTCTTTGCGCAACGCGCCGAATTGTTGCAAATTACGATTCAAAAGTTCGTAAAATTTCACGGGGTTATTGTCGAAGTTGCGAAATTGAAAAAAAAAGTTCGCCTTTCACTGTAGACATTCGTTGCGATTGACGCGATTTAGACGTGAAAAAAA
The DNA here is from genome assembly GCA_030522785.1 of Platygaster equestris. Classification (NCBI taxonomy): domain Eukaryota; kingdom Metazoa; phylum Arthropoda; class Insecta; order Hymenoptera; family Platygastridae; genus Platygaster; species Platygaster equestris. Next base: position 12,524 of record JAPYZK010001756.1, on the reverse strand, counting down.
CAAAACAAAACAAAACGCTCGATAATGCAATTTTTTCTCTACACTTTATATCTGGATCAACGATATCACCACATAAATGGCCTTGAAGAATCGAAACGATTTCCATCGTCAATTTAAAACCTAATTAAATGTATCTCAAATGGGATACGCGCGGAGAGAAAGCGCATTCATTTCGCATTTTGCTCTCCCTTACGAGCGAGCGGCGAAAATTTTCTTTTCGAAAGAAATGGATCGGTTTTTTATTTGCGCTTTTTCTAATTACCCTCGCGGTAAAAGCCAATGAAAAATTTTTCCCCGGCGAGAGAGTTTGTAATTGCCCGCGAAAAAGAGTTAATCCATCGATAAATAATGCTTTAAGCAATGATAAATATCGCCCGGGTAGGATACTGATGATAATTTGAAACGCGCGCAAAAATGAAACATGACGCGGGCATTTTTTGGTATGACGTTAATTACTCGATCCGAGAATAAATCGCGGAATTGAGTGAATTTGTTGCTTTCTGTAGCGTGGATTATAGAGGCGGTCTGTTGAAGTGCCGAGTGGTTTTACTATGTTGGATTCATGTGTAGAAATTTCAGCTGTATGAAGTTCTGAAAATCACGTAGTGATATGATCGTTTGGGTTTTTCTGTGAATTATTTTTCTCGAAATTTAATTACAGTTAGAACATTTCCTGATTATCCAAATTTCTAACGTTTTTTGGATTTTTGAACGTTCACGATACTTCTCGATTTTTTAATTTTTTAACCCTGTAATAAGTTAGTTTACTAAAAATCAAATTACATCCATGAAATTGCCTATATTTTAATTTTTATGCAATTCCTAAAAGGTTGTCGAACTTGAGAATTTTTAAATAAAAAAATTTTTGTATATTTCCGAAATTCTTGGAAACTTCAGTTTTTCGGAACGGAATTTTCCTTTTTTCTGAATTTTCTAAACATTTTGAAACTGAGCTATTTTTAAATAGTTTCGAATTTTTGGGATTATCCTTAATTTTCAAATTGTGTACAAAATTATCTACATTTCTAAAATTTTCCTGTTTTTTAAATTTTCTAAATATTTCGAAACTCGAATATTTTCAATACCTTTGAATTTTTAAAATTTTCCTCAATTTTTAAATTGTTAAAACTTTTCCACTTGTGCAGAATTGTTGATATTTTCTGAAATTCTATTATGTAAATTTTTTATAAACATTGCGAAACTTGAGTATTTTCACAATCTTCAAATTGTGCCGAGTTTTTTTATTGTCAAATTTTTAAAAACTTTCAAATTATGCGGAATTATCGCCTTTTCCAAAATCTCCCAGAATGATAATATTCTTCGAAATGTAGTGTCGAGTTTCGAAAATTTTGAAAATTTGAACAAACTTGGAAAATTTGGGAAAACCCAAGTATTTTTCATCATTCCGAAAATTTCTGAAATTTTGAGCAGTTTAAAAATGTCAAAAAATGCAGGAATTCCAAAGAATTCAAAAACATCGAAAATTCCAAAAGTTCGGATTTAACTGAAGTAAAAAAATTTCCTGACTATCAAAATATTCTATAACGTTCATGAATTTTTCAACTTACACGATACTTTTTGACTTCGCAATTTTTTGAACCCTGTAATAGGTTAGGTTATTAATAATCAAAATTTTTCATTTCTGTCAATTTCTCCATTTTTTTTCGACTTCTACGACTTTGTACCTATTTTCATGAGCTTACGAGAAATGCTCTAACGTGTCTCAACTTTGCAATTCAAATCAGTTTTCAAATTTTTCTTGAAATTTTCAAAATCCGAAATTCTACGAAAATTATTCACTAGCTCCTCCAACTATTAATAGTTTATAGTTTCGAATTAAAAAAAAACAAAAATCCTTAAGATTCTCGATATCTGAGTCAAAAATGAAAATCATCCAATAAATACATATAATTCAAATAAAATCACAAAATACCGAAATATTTTTGAAAACTTCAGACACCTTGATCATCGATGTAAAATATGAAATAGCAGCCAGAGCTTCAATCCCGCTAAATCCTTTTGTATGAAAGAAAAAATCTGACGCTAATGAAGACGGAACATTTAAGACTCACGCGCATGGAGAAATTTCATTAGATATCAGTCAAATAAAAATTTGTAAAGGTTTTGGGTTAAATTATTATGTAATATCCGAAGAATGGACGTGACGTAATTCATATGAAAAAAATGGGAATTCTTCCCCCCCTTTAGAACCGCGTCGTCTTGTGTGTATAATACCTTCGCTGCTCTTGGGTTACCACCCGTTGAGCAAAATAATGAGAATGGTTGACCACAGTTCTCAGGTGAATTCTTTCGACGGAAAAAAAATATATCCAAATTAAAACTTTATAATGAAAATTCGGCAAATGCCCATCCAAAAATTTTTAATTCTTTGTGAACATTAAAAATGTAAAAATTTAAACTTTATCCCCACAAAAACCCTCAATTTATAAGTTTAGAAGCTATAACATGTTTTATCAAATATTCATAAAAATTAAATACTCTCTAATAAACAAGCACTCCATCAAATCCGAACCAACAACTAGAATAGAATGCAAAAACCCGACTTTTCTAAGGTCACCAGCTTAACCTTACAAAAATCAGACAAAAACTACTTAAACCCACGCTATCGATCAAAGTCAGCTGACAAATGTCACCATTACGCTCGGGCAAGGAAAACCAAAGCCGTGCAGCCATGGAAAATGGAGAAAAATTTTCCGCGACGAAAACGTTCTCCCCCGGAAGCGTATCCAGGGAAAATTTATGCGTCCACGATGCTAATGATAATGCAGCCGATGCGGCGAGTACGTATAAACCATCCGAGAGAAATTCGCGTCGAGAAAAATTTCTGCCCGTTGCGTATGTGTCCCTGAGTTATGGCTGACATAATAACGCCGTGATATTAGACGTCAAACTTAGCGGGCTTAGCGGATACCGACACGCGATATTTCATTTTCAATTATGCCTCAGCCACGCGAAAATGCCCGTAAGTCATGGCCGTTTTTGCGCGCGTCACGGGTTTGTTATTTTTTTACTAGAACATTCGCTCGAGAATAATTGTGGGGCACGTGGATTCTCAAGCACCCGAAACGCAGCGGGAACCATTAGAACCGAAGATTCTCGTCTCTGATAACATAGCTAGGCTATTTAGGACGAAATCGAAATTTCCTTGGAATCCGTGAAAAAGACATTTAAACGTCACGGAAAATTGGGGGAATGGAGAAAGTTTTTCCGAGTTTTCACCGATCAAAAGATGAGATTTTGAAGGGACCCTTGGATTGAGTCGCTAGAATATTTTTAATTAGTAGTGGAATTTTGAATTTTTCCTGGAATTCAAATTCAAAAATGATAATTTTCAAAATTAACAAATCCAGTAAATTGATCCAAAAATTAACATCAAAAGCTCCGAATCCCAAATCCTGAAGTTTTTAATTCAAAAAATGATAATTATTTTCATAATTAACAAATCCAATAAAACCATTCAGAAATTGATAAATAGGAAAATTAACAACCCCTGATTCGAAATTAGATCGAAAATTTGTTCGTATAAAATTTAACAAACGTGTTAACACTCGATCGTAATTTATAATTACATCAATTCGCTAAACATCCCAAAATACAGCAAGAATCGAATCGTTAAAAAAAATAATAATAATGAATAACAACAACAATAAATACAAAAATTAATGAAAAATCCGACAATCTCCAAAAATCGTAATAAATCAAAATACCAAAATCAGCACCCGAAACAATGACATCAAATTAACAAATTTTCATCTCTATAGTCCACAATAAGAAACGAGCTGTTAATGGTGTTCCGGTCTGATTCCAGCTGACGGAACTGAATCGCAACCGCGGGCTTCTCGGCCAATTAACCGTCATTATGAAAAAGTTGTCCGCAAACAGATTGTTACCGGTTTTGAAGCTTCCCTAAACACGCGTATCTGCCACGCGGGTGATGATTTCATTGAGCGACCAATCTGGTTCGCCGTTTACTATGACTCCGGCGTACACACGAAAATCGTGTTCTAAATTATGCGCGTCGAAAAAACCCGTCGCTACCAAACAAAATCCAGTTTGCATATCGGGGCCAAACCATTAAAGACCCTTTTCCCGGTCAGTATTTCGAGGAAAATATACAACACTTTTCCAGTATTGATTGATGAATTTTCGATGACCAGCCACATAATTATTTTTTTTTGTATTCCCTTTAAAGATTCTAATAAGATTGACGAAAATATTCAATTACGTTGGAAAGAAGGGCGCATTTTGATATTTTTGAAATTTTTTAGACAAGTCACTCAAATTTCCGAAATCAGCCTAAAATTTTTTCGTCCTCATTTTCTGCGTCGCAAAATTTTCCGTCATCCTTTACGTTCAGTCAGGGCCGGATTAACAGTGAAGCCACTGGCCTCAGGCCCCCACCAGCAGCGTAAGAAATTGAAATCACGAAATTGATATTTTGAAAACTTGAAAAATATTACAAAGTTCTAATCATTCAATGATATTTTTGAAATTATTGCTCAGTTAAAAAAAATATGTCTGTTAGGGATTAGGACATTTTCTAAGAACTGAAGAAAAATATGAGAAAATTCTGAATTCCGTGAAAAATAAGATCACAAAATAAGGACAAAACCGAGGAAAAATCCTCAAGAAAGCGTTTCTGTAACGCCCACGAATATTCCTTAACATAATACATAACCAAAATATCCCTAGTACATGTATCGAAATTACGCATCATAAGTGTCGTTTGCTCGAACAATACGCGGGAAATTCGGAAAACGTATTAGTAACGGTTGCGCGAGGGGCGTGGGACGCTAGGAGTGAGTGGGCGACGACTGCGACAATTTTTCGCAAAGAAATTACGCATCCAAAGTGTCGATTACTCGAACAATATACGCGGGAAATTCGGAAAACTATGTTTGTTTACGAAATCCTACCTTTTTCTGCCATTTCCACGTTCCACCTGGTTCCACCTCTGTCGACTGCTCATCCTGGTCTCATGTCGACGTAAATCCAATTGTTATTCTTGTCATCAGCACGGGCACTCCACGACTTCGACTTATTTTTACCGCGAAATGCCGAAAAACAAGAGTTTCCCGCACTTCTCCGGCCATTGAAATTGTCAACAATTGACAATTGTCGCGCTGACGCGACCACGATCACGTACTAACCGTTCCAAAAACATTGGCGGCGGAATCCCCTCTCCCCCCAATCACCAATGATGCTATACTAGGGTACGTTCCAAAATTGGCAGTCAACAGTTTATTCTGTCTCTTTTTAACCAATCACAATCAATGAGCGCGAGAGAGACACATATATGAGAAAATACGATATGTAACTACATACGATTTCGGAACACCGGGAACGTCGGGAAAACACTGATGTGTACGAATTTTTTGCGGGCAACGCAGAGGGTTGTATATAATCACAAATTTTCCATCATCATTCAATCATCAACAGGCAATGGGTCGGAAAATCATAGGAAATTTTCACGCGTATGATAAGAATCGCGAGATATAGAAAGCCACGCGGTAACTCTTCGATCGTTTGATCTTTACGCGAATTAAAAGAAGTACTCGACAGAAATCGCTGTATCTATTAATTACTATGAAGAAGTGCCTGGCACTACATAACGCAGGACGGCCGGTCGTTACTGCGCGCAGTGATGATGGATACATTAATATAATTTCTATCGAGTTGTTATTAGCATTCGAAAATGCTATGGAGCCACCTCTTGAGGCTTTTTTGTTGCGTCACCGCACGTACGCAAAGTTAGGGAAAATGAAAAAAAAAAAAAAACATGCAATTTCAAACCGGCGTTTTCGATGTTTCGTCATGCTCGCTGCTCACCGGTAATTAAGTCTCGCGAAAAATCCTCGTTGGGTTCATATTGTGCGATAGAGGAGAAATTTCATTAGCTGATCGATTTAATGTTTGATTTCGTTTCGGGGCGTTTATTTTTGAACGCAACGGGATTAATACGGAGTTAATGAACCGGAAAAATAACTGACGCTGTGGAAATTGATTTTATGTAAATTCTAGATTGAATATTTGTACTGATGTCGGATATATTTCCGCCCGCCAATAACTTCGGCTTACTTCGGGTGTGCTCGGCATGATTTCGGGTATTTCAAATCATGTAATTGAAATTCTTAAAACTCCTAATGCTGATTAAAAATTTTTCAACTGTCTGAAAAATGTAACACAGAAAATTCAATATAGAAAACGCAACAAACCATTGAAAAAGAATATTTTCTGTCAGTTATTCAGGTACGAGGTACACTTTTGAATTCGATTTTTGCACGGAAATCGATATATCGGTTTTTCACATTCCACTGCGCATGAGTAACGAATCAGTATAGCTGGGCAAATGTGAATGTACACACACATAGGGATTTTCGTCCGTTATAAAACAGTCATAAAATGGCGCCAAAACAAAGGTCGGTTGCAAAATATACGTTTTATAAAAGAATAACACGGACAAGTACGCGGGTTGCTGCGTGAATTGACTACTTGGGGGAGATTTTTTTCGAAGTTGTTCAAAGTTGAACAAGCCCATAATACGACTTTTACCGAAAATTTTCATCGTAACAATGTTGGCAATTTTGGATGCTAGGAAGCGTTAAGGAGATTTTTTCGGAATTTCGGATAATTTTGTTGGAAAATTCTATTTTTTGTGGTGAGTTTTCCAGGAATGTATTGCCTTGTCAACAACTTTGACTTGGAAAGTTTGTTTTTCATTACTCTAACCTCAAAATGTCGACTTCAAAATAAAAATTCGGTATAGCGTTGATCGCAATCGCCGATGTTGGCAATGACGATGTTTACACTTGCCTTCGGCTCATCAAAAAACTCCGTTATCACCAAAATTGGCGATTTCTGGCTATATTGGGTGTACATTATTATTTATTTGCTATGTTGTTATTTTTTGTCATGGAAATTGAGTAAATATTGTTTGGAATCACAGGATATATATTGAAAGTTATGCAATGGCAATATTTTTACCTAATTATAGAAACTCATGAAAGTGATTTTGAAAAATCTGCTTTTGCAAAAAAAAATTAAAATGCAGTTTTTTTTCAACAAATGTAGAAAAAATTTTTATAAATTGTACGAAATATTAAATTTGTTAATATATTAATGACATGAACAAGAAATACTGAAAAATTTTAATTTAAATTTAAAAATTGAAAAAATATACATTTTCCAAATTTCAATATAAATTAAAAATTTTTTTTGTACCATTAATTTTTTTTAATTTTTGAAAAACAATTATTATTTTATTATAATATTAAATTATTTTTATTATTCATTTATTTTTACTATAATATTCATTATAATATTTATTTTATTATTTTTTATTATTCATTATTTCGTCATTATTATTTTTTATTCACGATTTATTTATTTATCACAGTTTTTTATTAACGAATTCATTGATTCACAATTTTCCAAATCTTGATAACATGACAAACTTCAAATTCAAAAATTTCTCAATTTACAAAAACCCACGAAGTCAAAAATTTTTGTCAAAATCCCTATTTTTCTTTTCTTCCAACCCATTTATACCATTTTTCAAAAAACACCCCAAAAATTTTCAAATCAACATTCCAACCTCAACCCCCCCCCTCCCCCCCCCCCACACACACACACACACACCCACAAACTAAAAACCTCATCCAAATTACAGGTACACCAAGGTTCGGAGTCCCCGGAGTCCTTGAACAACTCGAATGAAAACGAGCAAGTGCTCCTGGCGACGATGCAGCCCGTCAATGTCCTGGACCTCCACGAGCCCGAGAGCCACCCTTTGCACCCCAAGTACCACCACCGCCATCACAACCACCACAATCATCACCACAACCACATTCTGTCGGACCAGGAGGAGCACCAGCGGCGCACACCGGAAGACCAAGATGGTCGTGGCAGCCCCGAAACTGGGGGCAACAACCCTATCGTAGGGGAGCACAAAATGATCGACTTGATGTACAATGACGGCCAAAAAACCGTGGTCTATACCCACGACAAGGAGATCATCTACGAGAACGAAGCGGACCGCGTCCAGGTCGTGGAGTACCCGCCTCCGCCTCCGTCCCCGGGCTCCCCGTCGCAGCCCTCGGGCCCCCGGGGCGATTTGCTGCCTCTCAGTGAGCGCGCCGGCTCCGGAGCCTTACACCTGCACCACTACCCCCAGATACATCTTCCCCAGGACGGCGACATGCCAAGGGTCGCTTCCGGCTCGAATCCCGTTTCCAACTGCGCCTCTGGCACCACCACCACGACTGTCCTCGTGCTCTCCGAACTCGTGTCCAGTCCTGGCAACTCCACTGCAGCGACATCCGGGCAGCAGATTTCACTCTCCTCGGCGTCAATGAGGACTGGGTGAGTGATTTTGAGTTTTTTTGGTGGTGGGGGGGGGGGTGATTTTTGGAGGTTTAAAAATTTTTTTGGAGCGACACTTTCTATTCGGAAGTTGAGCTTTTGCACGAAGTTGACTGTTTTTTATTTGTTGCAGTGGATGAAGATTGAATCTAGGGAATTATAATCTGGAATTTTCAAGTTGGTGGACTTCTACCCTAAGAATTTTTATTTTTGTGAGAATTTCGAAAATTTTATAAGATTTTAAAATTCATAATAAGATTTCATTTTCTTATGAGATTTATTGGTTTTTATAAGGTTGAACTTATAAAAAGTTAAGAAAAAATTTTTACGAATTTTTTTAACGGTTTAATCTTGTAAGAATTGTTAGTCTTAAAAGGTTTTTGAAAGTTTGACTTGATCAGAAAATGATATCTTTTTATAAGAAAATGAAATTTTGTAAAGGATTTTGAAAGTCTTCAAGATTTTGGAAATTTTTTCAAGAAAAGAATTTAATATAGGGTAGATCAAGAATTAAATTTTCGAATTTGATAATTTATGAATTCATATATATTAGTTGAATTTTGAAGTTTTGTAAGGATATTTCAATTTTCTCGTTTTTGTAATTTTTAAATCTGAATATGTAAGGGTCATTTTCTTATGCAATTTGATAGGAAAATGAGCCTCACGGCAAATGTGAGTTCATTCGTCCTTCATATTATAGTAAGATTTTGAATCTCAAATTCGAAAAGTTAAATTTTTGAGTTTGAGAAAGTTAGAGTTTATTATATTGTGTTCTAAAATTAATAGAAAAATTTGCGAGTTTGAGTACTCAAAAATTATAATTTGGAAATGTAAAAATTTATGAATACTCTCGTTTTGCATTTTTTTAAATATAGTGAAACTTTGAAAAAATATAACTTAGCAAAAATTTAAGTTGTGTAATTTGTAATTTTTAAAGTTTAATAACTTGATTAATTTAATAATTTAATAATAATAATAATAATAATAACAATAATAATAATAATTTGGATTTAAAAATTCTGTAGTTTACTAGGCCCGATTAAAAAATATAAACTCAAAATTTGAACCCAAAAATTGTGAAATTTCTTAATCCAGAAATTCAAATTTTGAATAATTTTCTAAAACTTGCCTTATATTTTACTGAATATTGAAAAATGTCATAACATTTCATATCTCATACGTGTAATAAAATCTGATTAATATTCTAAAATATTCTAACAAATTAGATAAGATAACCCAAAAAATAAATTATTTTGATAAACTGCTCAATGTCAAAAAATTTCGCCATTGACAAAATCAATCCCGAACAGTTTCACGTTATTTACATATCATAAATTAGAAGCGTCTATTATATTCATTGTATTATATTCCAATATAATCAGTACTCATCGATAAAATTGAAAATAATTATCGTAATTTTCACCTCAAAATAAGAGCCAAACCCCGAATGAAAAGTCGCGCTCCAAAAAACGACCAAAAAAACCAAACTCTTTAATATGTAACGTTCGAAAATCAATTTCACCTCGATTCCCCCGCGAACAAACCAGCGCCACAGCGCATTCCAGGCAATAAGTACGTAATAAGCACGTGCAACATATTTCACAAGACAAAATGCCCCACCAGCCATAATCCGTTTGCCGCGACATTCCAAACACCCAATTTCCTTAGCACCAGAAATACGCGATTTACGCTTCTTCCTGACGTATTCGCGATCTGAAAATTTTTAATTTTCTCCTCGTTGAATGAAAGAGCAAATGATCTATGAAGGCGATCCCGAAGCCTAACGATTCGGAGCGCTTTTTCCGGCGATCCAAACCCGCGCTTTATCCTACAGTTCTGTCCTGAAAAAAGAGTTATTGGCGTATTTTACGGCCGTAACTGTGCAGTCAACGTCTTTCGTTGTAGATAACTCTATACGCACGTTTCGCTAGTTTAAAGGCACTTGGAATGACCGCTGTAACGGTGGATTATTTTTACAACGCATTAACACCTAATAAAGCCCGGCAATTGTATCGAAGCGGTTTCATGCGAGTGTGTAGGAATGGAAAAAAATTGGTGGCGGTGGTGGGAGGGGGGGGGGGGGGCACTGAGAAGAAACTTGAGTAAAAAAAATGAAATACTTGGGAATTTTAAGAGTACGGACCTAATAAGTACAGGGTCGATTTAACGAAATTAATTTAGTAACCTGACTGTAGTCGAGACTACTAAATAAAATATTTGCAGATGACATTAAATAGACATGATTTTGGTTGATTTTACGCAATTTTGTAAAAAATCTACTGTATAAATACAGCTGAACGTCGATCGAGTGCTCGGCTCGGGCGTCTTAAGTAAACATTATACTCGATCGAAGTAGCGATAAGACGGGTAGAAACACCATCAGGTCCATCAGGTAGAAACCTCGAAGGGCTCAAACCCAAAAATGACAAAGCATTAATGACTTTCCAGGCTTCTGGAATTTGCTCCCTGCTTTGAAACTCGGAGCCTTTATCGCTGCCGAGATATTCACGGTAGATTAGAGAGCACTCTATCGAAGTTTACTCGATCGACATTCAGCTGTATGTAATTTTTCATGAAACTAATTTTTTTGAATAATTCTATTGAATCAACCTACAGAGACCCATAGATATGACAACAATATTTTGTTTGTATTTATTTTTTTTATTTTATTATTTTTATTATTTTTTCAAATTATTTTATTTTATAACTAATTGATGAAGAAAAAATATTTAGTAATTCCACTTGAGTTAACTACAGTCAGATCACTAAATTATTGTAGTAAATTCAACCATAAATTTAGTAAGTCAGTATTGTACTCAGATTATTCTGTATATTTTGCACTAAATTTTACTTGGTTTTACTTAACTTTCACCTCAGTGCAGCTGATGAAAACTTACATCAGATGTTGAGTACCCACCTGCAAATAGAAAATTTGGCCCCCAAAAATCAGGAAAAATCATAAGATCCGGAGATCTGAGACTGCACAATCCGAACGGCGACAGATATGCGATTTCACGTTATTTCCCGCTTCGATACATCAACGACTGCAGATTTATATCGCATTAAATTAGCGGACGGACAAAGGGATCGCGAAAAAACGTCGCCGTCGCGAAAGCCGGCGATTAGTCTTTTATTGCAGTCGCGAGTGGTACGAGTAAGTCACGTTACTCGGTGGGATTTATTGTCGAGAGGACGTGTGCTGCCGCGGCCCGCACGACTCGCCGTTCTTACGTGCCGAACGCGACGTCCAGCGACGCGCGTCTGTATAAATATTGCAAACCAATAACCATTAACCACTCGGCGCGCCACCTTGCACTTTGCAATAAATAAAAATCACCGGCAATTAATCGACCGCGAGATATGCGCATCGAGACCTTGGAATCACGAAAACAACAAGCGCTTATGCGGGATAACGATTGTTGCAGTCGTTCCTCGTTAGATTTGACATGATTTTGGAGTATTGAATCTTGGTTCTCGAAGGAGGCGATTCTTCATCAGTTTTGATTGGTCAAATTCGGCTTTATCGTAAAATTAATAGCAGTTTTTCATAAATTTACTTGTAGCTTTGCACTTACTTATTCAGCCAAAATTCGGTCAACATGGAATAGTGAAAAATTGTGGGTTCAAGTCGAGTTCAAGTAGTCGAAACAGCCTGCAGTTTGAAATAGTGAATATAAACTAAGTAATAAAATTAGTCGTTATTCTATTAAGATAGTGAAAAGTTATCAATGTATGAATCGTTTCTGAATAGTTGAAAACGACCTTTCATTTTATCATTTTTCTACTACGTAAACTTTTATGAACGACCAAATTATTATGAAGAAATTTTTATACTAAATACGTAAAAATATGAATTGAATCTAATTTAGTTATTCGACAAATTGAAAATCTGACATATCCAAGCTCGTTAAATTTTCAATTCATATGTTTTTAAGCTTTCAATTTTCTCTTCAAGGGTCCTACTGATTAATTTTTTGCTTTGCCATTTTGAAATTTAAATTAGTTACCAAAATATTGTGGTGAAATGTTTGAAATTGAAATTTTTATGCTCCCGAATTTAAATTCTGTATATAGTTTATCAATTCTCATCATTCGATCGCAAATTTTTCACTAGGATTGAATGAATTTTTACTAAGCAAAAT
>JAPYZK010001755.1:0-59120 GCA_030522785.1 Platygaster equestris | reverse complement strand
TTCACATCAGAAATCCCTTCTTCGATAAATTACCGTAATTTACGGTAATAAAACGGTAATTTACACGTTACATTACCAAAAAATATATTACCGGTAATTCAACATCTCTACATTTGTACCAGGGTATGTAGATTGGATCCATGCCATAGCAAGTGGATTCAAAAAAATGGTGGGACACTTTTTTTCAAAATTTATTTCAAACGAAAGGGATTTTTTTCTAGGCGACACTGGATGATAGATGAAAAAAAAGTGATAAATGAATGATAGAACGTTTTGATTTTCGAATCATCGAATTCAAGAAGCTACATTTTACGATTTTGATATTTATTTTTACAGCAAATAATTCAAGTAATGAAATCTGTACACAAAAATCCACATCCACCAAAGGACGCCAATATATTCCCTTTTCGCGCGTGGCCAATATTCAGCGTATTTTAGAACGCTTCATTATATCTCATTGGCCCATTATTCCAAAGTACGCAAAAAAAAAGGTTCATCCACCCACAAAACTCGTCCCGCGCACAGCCAGACGACACCATTTTATTCATTCATTTCCTGTACGAAATTCAATATGGCGTAAACCGGCGGAACAACCCCCTGACACCAAACATGCGCAAGAACAAACCTGTGCATCCACGCCAAATCTGCGCTGTGTCACGACGTCTCTCTCGGACTCTCGGACATGAAGTCGCGCGTCTGATTAGGATAATGCAAAAAAATAAAAATCGCACACTATATTCGCGTACTCATGAATGGTGTTGATGAGCCTAGTGTCTGAACAAAAAGAAAACAGCCTTTTCCGACAGAAATTGACCGTGAGTACGCCAAAAACGCGATTCGTTGTAATTCAAAAATGCGTCCCGCCAGTTTGTCCGTTCCCCCCTCCCCGCCCTCATTCCCGCGTCCTCGACCCGTACGGAATTCATGGAATCTGATGGAGTCTCGGATTTCAAAAAATGCCTTTTTTTGCATCTTCAGCGAATTCCGATGGCTGTATTTTTTTTATGTTTTGCATTTCGCGCTTCGTGAGCGCAATTGCAGTTTTCCATGGATTTCTGTGTTTGTTGTGGGCTCGGCGGTTACATAAACAAACGCTTGGCATTTGAATTGTCAAAATTGATGGTTTTTTGGCGCCAAATAGAGTTTTTGGGTTTTTTTTAGGTGCGTTGTATTTATATGGTAATAATTCAATTTTTTGTTGAGTGTAGGAATACATTTTTAGGAAAATTAAAGAGTTTCGGGAGTTAGGGGTTTATGAGGATAGGTGGGAGGAGGAATTTTTTGATTTTGAATCTGAGATATTCGAAACTGGAAATTTTTATGTCAGTAAGTTTTTAATTTTAGTTTAAATATTCTCAATTTTTCGAATTTCAAGAAAAGACAAAAATTTATTGATTTTTTACATTTTTTATGTATAATTTATATATTTTGTCAATAATTTTTGTTTGGACTAAAAATGAAAACTTTCTTATGAAAACTGTACATAATATATTCAACTTCAACAATTTTTTCATTTCAGTATTTTCAGTTGATATGTTTTTCATAATTTTACAATACATTTTTTACATGTGTCAGATGGATGTCAAAAGCTTCAAAAGTCATTAACAGACTCTAGCAGTCACATACCTTTGCATCATTAATCATTCCTCAGTCAGTTCAATATATGTCTTTTGACAGAAATTTATATTTCAATTCATATTATTCATCTTTGGAGTTTTCCACTTCCTAATGAGATTCTGAGATTTTATATTTAAACTGTTTGATTTTAAAAAACTTGGTTGTATAGTTTTGCTAGAAGTAAAAATTCAATTTTTAGAATTTTATCTTATGTAAATTACTTGGAAAAATTATTAAAAATTTGAATATATTAAATAATATGCCTGATTGAAAAAAATCATACATTGAAAAATTGATTTAATTTTTATGTTTTGTTACCTAGAAAAATTATCAAACTTTTTTTTTTTTTTTTTTTTTTGAAATTTTCATTCTCTGCAGTACCTGTGATGCAAAAACGCCTAAATTGTACTGAAATTCCACCCTGAATTAATTTGTGTGTACCATTAAGTAATGTTTTTTTTTTCCAACTTGTATCCGATCTATTCATTTTCAACTATATGAAAAACTCATGAATAAAAATAAAATGAATGAGTTATTAAAACAAAGACCAACTTGTATATTGATGAACAACTTATTTTTACAGATGGCAAAAGCGTTTGCAAAAGGTGACGATGTTATGGCAAAACACCCGATGACCAATGAATACATTCCGGCAAAAATCGTGGACGTAAAAGGAAGCACCTACAAGATAAAATTCCAGGGTTCGAGTGCAGAACGCACCATGTCCGAAAGCAATATAAGGGTAAAAAATATTTTCAACCATCAATTTTTTTAAATCGCAATTTCAAAACCGTTCAGTAGATTTCAGACAATTCTCATTTTTCAGAGTACGAGAACATCGAGGAGCGTTACGAGGATGAGAGGGAAAACTGGAAAAAGTCCGAAAACATCTCCTGGCCGGAAACGATCACCAGGACGATCACCAGCCCGATCTCCCGGACGATCTTCAGGACGGTCTCCAGGGCGTTCTTCAGGGCGATCTCCTGCAAAAAAGTCACTTGCCAGGAAAGATTTTTCTCCCGAAATAGGCACAAGATTAGCTAAAGTTGCGTTGGCGAGACTCGACCTGGAAAAAGGTTGATACATTTTGAAGAGTTTTATAAAAAATATTGTAGTTTCCAAAAATCATACGACTTTGAAATTTTTATACAAATTCCATTCATCATGTATGTTCTGAGTTTGTTGAACTCTATTAATTTATTGTATGTTAGATTATATGGACGAAGCAAGTACCACGGATGCGACGGAAAGTTTGGAGGGGAGTGACGTGTTCCCTTTGAAGCTGAGAGCGACACGCCAGTCTGCTCGGATAGCGGCGTTGGAGTCCTTGAAAACAGACCGGTCTTTGTCGATGCCCATCGAGCGAAGGAGCATTTCCCATGACGAACCAGGGCGTGCTTTGTCTTTGCACAAGGACCGAGTAGGTTATCGCGTTATCCCATCAGCACTTGTTTTTTATAAAAGTTTCTATTTTTTATCCAATTTTATAAAAATATTATTCAATTCCTGGTTCCATATATAATGACCATAAACTTTGTATGACAGCAAATACTTTTATAATCTCATGAGATTCACAGTTGTTATAAAATTATCTTGTATATTTTACAGAAATTTATATTTTTTAATGAAATTACTACATACAAATTTTTTGTTAAAAATATTACAAAATTGTAGTAAATCACTGATAAATTTTTCTAATCGTACACTCAACATTCGAAGACTGTGAACAAATTAGCTAGGAAAATTTTTTATTTGAACAAAAATGAATAAAAAATTTTAATTCACATCAATAAGTTGTCAATAATAAGTCAATTTAGAACTTTCAAACTTCCTTACAAAACTGTAGAAAATCATCGAGATACTGCATCAAAAATCCCAATATTTGCTGCAAAATTATTCAACATATTACAAAATTGATTTTTGTATAAAATTGTTGTAAAGATTCCTAAACCATAACTTACAAAATTTGAATGTTGATTAAATCATCAATTTTTTCAAAATTTTTCCAACAGAGATCATTGTCAAAGTACAAAGTCGAGGAGGACAGTCAATCAGATGACGAAATTAAGCTGGACATAAGTGGAATGACAAAGCCCCAAGAATGGGGTGGCAGATTTGGAACTTTTTTCCTCACCCTTTTTTTGCCCGCGTGCATTATTTTGCCGCAACTGACTTGCCTCGGAAGCAGATGCAAAACATCCTCTTTTCACGTCCCACGAAACTGGAAAATTTACCTGGATCTCAACTCAACCCTCATGTACATTGGGTTTGTTCTCTTCGTGGCGATCACGTCCTTATTGCCTTTGGGGAAAATCATCGATGGACCACAAAACAAGAGTGCCTATTCTGTATTTTTCATGTCCATAATGGCCATAATAATATTCAGTATCGTCTTTGAATGTTTTTGAAAATTGTGTTTCCAAAAATTTTCGATAATTTTATAAAATATTTGAAGATTTGCTACAATATTATGAATTTTGGAAATTTTTGGAACTTGAAATAACATATGTAAAAATGCACGACTTCTCGATATCGCAATATAAATTTAAAAAAATGAATGTTTAACCTTTCAATATTTTTTTAATGTCAATGGTGGTTATTTAAAAACCATTAAAATATGTATCAACAATATATCAAACTCAAGTTTTCGATTCATTTTTTAGTTTTTTCAATTTGCAATCTTTTTCAGTTTGGTTCGCAACTGTATCGTCCACTGCAGTATTTGGTGGCTTGACTCACAAGGGATACAAGATTTCTGACTTTGTATTGAATCATTGCATGTCTTTGACCGTGAGCGGAATTTTGCTGGGCACGCTCATCGCGCTGTGGCTCTACGTGAAAGGAGGCAAACAGCCTCTGTCGCACCAAAATATTTACGCATGCACCAACAGCTTCTTCTACGACTTTTGGATGGGACGAGAAACGAACCCTCGACTCAAATCTTTGGACATCAAAATCGTGCTTTTGCGCTGTGGAATTATCGGAGCTGTAAGTCATTTTCTTTGAATTCTCTCAAATTGCGAGTTTGTTCAAATTCCAAATGCCATAAAATTGAACGTGTAGGATGTAAAAAATGAAATGAATTGAGAATTTTTTCAATAGATCCTGGTGAATGCTGCCATTGGTGTCAAAGTCGTTGAAAAAGCTCCGAGTATCAGCATTCACCATTTAGATTTGACGACTCTTCTCGCGGTGACCCTGCAAATTATTTATTTGCTGGATGCATTGTATTTCGAGTCCAAATATTACACGTCGTTCGAGGTGAGCCAAGAAGGAATGGGCTACATGCTCTGCACTGGCTACTTGATATATCCATTTTTGGCTTCGCTAGCAACGAGATATTTGTTCTACAATAGGTGAGCTCAAACGGAATGAAATGTTCGAAATATGAGCGAATTGAAACGTGAAGATGTTTTAGTATATAAACTATTGAATTTATATATGTAAATGAATATGAATATGTTTGAGTATGAAATCAAAATTCGGTTAATTGTGTTGATTTCTGGTACCTCAAATTATTAGAATGTAAGGGGATTATTTTGAATCTATCGAAATATTAATACTTTTTAAAATAGTTGGAAATTGACTCGGGAATTTGCATTTTCATAGGACACCTCTTAATGTGTACGTGGCAGCAGCTTGCGTCATTACATTCATCGTTGGGTACTTGATCTTCAGAATAAGCAACCTGCAAAAAGACAATTTCAGGCGAAATCCTTTCGCAGCATCAGTGTCCCGTGAGTGTATTGGTTTTTTGAATACATTCGTTAGAAAGATTATTGAATTCAAACTTTCAAAAATACTTTGAAATGCTGTATTCGTATTAAAATTATTATTCATTATTAAAATATCGCATGAACTTGTTATACAACGATACAAAGAAAAATGAAAAATGGCTCTTACAATTTGCATCAGGATTCAAAAAAACTACCAAATATATCAAAGTTTATATTACAACACTGTTGTCCTAAAAAAGTACAAGTTTTTGAATTTTCACACTCAATCATTCGAAAATCAGAAAATTTTCTTTTTTCGAGATGTGCATTTTCAAACACACAAACTGAATTTTTTTAATTTCGTCTATTTTCCGTGAAAAAGTTTTTCTTCTACCGAAAAATCTTAATTTCAAATGAATTTGTTGCAGATCTGCAAACCATATCGACCAGTCGGGGCAAGAAGCTCATAGTATCTGGATTATGGGGCTTTGTAAGACACCCCAACTACCTAGGCGACATTTTGATGCACTGGGCAATCGCAGGTTTCGTTTTTTCTTGGGAAGTTTTGCCTTACTACAACGCGATTCTGACAACTTTCTTGCTTGCACATCGCGCTTTGAGGGACAGCGCACGATGCAAAACTCGCTACGGCAAAGCTTGGGATCAGTATTGCCGACGCGTCAGATACATGATTTTCAAATGGATTTACTGAGTCGTTATCGAACTCTGTCAATCATGTGAAATGAAATTCTCCAATCGTAGATTTCTAATTTTTTTTGTTCATATGTGACGTGCGCCGAAGAAAGGGGGCTTACTACACATGGCATGATTTTACAAGACGAGCGATCGCAGCTCAGCCATTGCATTGGAGGCATAGAAGAAAGGGAACTTCAACAAAAGTTCTGCTCTAAAATAACGCTTGAATAAATTTTTTGAATGTTTCATTTGAAAGAGCAAGTGAAAAACTATCGATTCATGTAGAAATCTAAGAATCGATTTTTTCAGAGTAAGCTCCCTTTCTTCGGCGCACGTCATATATGATCAAAGTTATGTCGAAGATTGACGAATCCATAACCTCGAGTGATGATTTCTAACTTGCAATGTTTTAGTCCTAATTGATTTCACTTTTTGGTTCGAATGTTTTGATATGATTTATCAAACTGCAAATCTATAAATTTTTTTTATAATTTGAAGATTATTGAGAATTGAAAGAAACTCGATAATTTTTGAATTCTCGAAAAGTTGAAAAATGTCGAGGTCGTGAATTCGTGAGAATTCCACGTGGCCTTGATAATGCTATGCACCAGGTGCGAATATTTTGAGCATATCCCAAATCACTGATCATCATTGATAAGAATCTCAAAGACGTGCGAATTGTGAGAATAATTAGATTTTGAGATTTTTTGTCGCAATAACTTGAATAGGGTGTTGAGCAATCGGAGAAAACCTAGAAATGAGTAAATTTTTATATCTTTACGTATTTATTTATGGCTGGCCAGTTTAAAATAGCGATATAAGACTTCAAAATTGTAAAATTTTGAAATTTAGAAAAATATTAAAATGCAAGTGGAAAATTTTTGGAACTCGAATTTTCAAATTTAACTCTAAACATAACAAAATTGTTGAAATCCAAATCAGAAAATTGTAGTCATGTAAAATTTTGATTCATAAACTTTAGGATGGAAAAACTCTTGAAATTAAAATGTGGAAGATTTCAAATTTTTGAATTTTAACATTCTAAGATATAAATTTGCGAATCGAAAATTTTAGCAACTGGTCAATATTTCGATTGTTTTAAATTAGAACAAATAAAACGATTTGGGAAATCAAATTGTCGTAAAACGAAAATTGTGAAAATGTGACTCCAAAAATGTTGATATCTCAACTCAAAAATCAGAGAATTCACGGTGAAAATCATAATAAAGATGAGTAAACTATGAAAATTTTTTTAGTTTACGAAAAACATGTGCTCGGTTCTTTCAGATCAGAAAAAAAATTCTCTAGATTTTTTTTAACACCCTGTTGAATAATATTGATTGTAATTAAGGTAATTTTATTTTCTGAAAATTATATCAGTTAAATCATTTGCGACCTGATATCAGATATTTATACAAAAATCATGAATTGATTAGTAGAACGATCTTGCTTATCATTTATATGGAAATATTTTTGAAATGTACTTTTTTCAGTTAATATACGTACACATTTATTCGTGTAATTGTAGAAAATTCTGCAAATGGGTGTGCCAGTTTTTTTATTATGATGAAAAAAGTCAAAGGCACTTGCAATTAATCATTTTTTTCTCCTTGAAAAGTGTGAGAATGTTGAATAATCGGAATAGACATATTTTCAGGAATAGATTTTTATATTTAAGCGACACTTACAAAGTGCATTTATTAGTAGGAATATATTTCTCTTCAAAGGGTGATTTGAAATGGAAATTGTAAATACTTGGATAACTTGTTTAAAAGTTTTTTGTAGTTTATCTGAGAAATTGATTCGCAATTTTTCTCTTTTATTTTGAGAAATGTATGTATGGAATCTTATACTTTCGGATTGATTGTTCAAAACACCCTTAAAAGTTGCTTTATTTCATATGATTACTTCGGCCTTTTTGTATGTTCCAAATAATTCTCTTGTAATTTTGGTCATCAGAATTTCCAAAATCTTGTAATATTTTCGAATTCCTAATGAGATTTTATTTTCTTACAAGGTCGGCCTTACAAAAACCTTGTGAGAAGAAAAATTCTTATAAAATAATTACTTGAAAAAATTGTTCTCTCATCAGGTTAACCTTTTTAATTTAAATTTGAAAATATTATAAGATTTTATAAATTTTTGTAAGAATCAAAGTTATTAGAGTTATCGGAAATGTAATTAAATCCTGAAAAAGATTGTAAAAAACTGCGTGACGATTTTCATTGTAGT
The DNA here is from genome assembly GCA_030522785.1 of Platygaster equestris. Classification (NCBI taxonomy): domain Eukaryota; kingdom Metazoa; phylum Arthropoda; class Insecta; order Hymenoptera; family Platygastridae; genus Platygaster; species Platygaster equestris. Next base: position 50,859 of record JAPYZK010001755.1, on the reverse strand, counting down.
TGTATTTAACTATAAATTACAGTTCTGAAATGTTGGATGTTCACATTCTAAACTTTGAATTTTCTAAAATTTGCAAGTTTTCACGTTTGCAATTTTCAGTCCAATTACTTTCTCATTTCAATATACAAGTTCATATATTTCCATATTTTGAAAACTTGAAGCTGAAAACTGCAAATTAGAATGTCTATAATATTTTGGAATTTTCAAAATGCGAGGAGAGGATTTAAATTTCTAACTTTTTGGATTTTTCAAATTTTCAATTGATTTTTTGATTCGATTTTAGTTCGAGTCTTTACAATTTATAAATTATAATTTTCCGAATAAGTTTGTTCAATTTTTGGATTGTTGTTTTTTTTTTTTTTTTTTTTTTTTTTTTTTTTTTTTAACATTTTTTTCCAAATCAAAAATTTTTTCAACTTAATGCAATTTCTTAAAATCCTCCAGGGCGAAAGGGTCTCGAATAGAATGAATAGGCTTAATTTCAATTAGACTTTTAAGTACAAAAAAGAATCATAAAACCAGTGTAAAGATGATTCTCTATAGAGCGCAGAACCCCGTGATACTCCAGTGTGAAACGTCAATTCGCGAATCTCAAAAACGTAATTCTTTATTCATACAATTATAAAGAAACCACAAAAAATGACCTCGAATTCATTCAAAACAAAAATCTATTAAAATTCGTCTATCTAATATAGAGTATATTTATTGTAAAAATACAACATATCTTCGGACTATGAACAACATTGTAACAACTGACGACAATGTATAAACTTCGCAAAACTGTATGATCTTCAAATAAATTATGGTAACGAAGAAAACCCCATAATTTCGTCGATCAGCCTAGCAATTTTCTCGCTTTTCTCGTTTACGAATGATTTCAATGTCGATGATTCCATATTTCTAATGGTATCTAATAATGTTTCACAGGTACAGCGGTACAAGTGACCGTCTTTGTGGAGTTGTTCTGCCAGTTCCAGTTGGTGGTTGTGCATCAACGTCTGGTTCGTGACAACGACCAAGAATTTCCCAGCTTCGAGAGCTTCCAGACAACTTCCGGCTCCTGCGTGGCTTATTATTAGATCAGCCGATTCCATGTTACTTTTTATACTGGGACTCAAGTTGAAAAATTCGATTTTCTCGAATCCGTCTCGGGGAGTGCAATCTGGATTGAGGACGCTTTTTCCAATTTGTAATGTCAAGTTGTTGTATCCTTTTTTACTTAGTTCCTAAAAAAATGACAAAATATTGAATTTAGTATAATACTAAGCAGTCGAGTTAGAACAATAGTTTATTTTGTAACCAGTGGGGTAATGTAGATTTTGATGGATGTGAAGTCTGTGGAACTTCAAACTGAACTTAGAGTTACAACTTTGAAATGAGAAATTTTTAAAATTTCGAAAGATTGAACATACCAAAACTTGCAGAAAGAACTTCAAAATGAAGACTTGTTATTTTCAATTAGAAAGTCTTGATTCCCCAAATTATAATGTAGAATGTATGTTGAGTTAAGAAGCTTCAAAATTTTATTTTTACAGCTCCAAAATTTCAAGCTTCGAAGGTAAGTGTGAAAAGCTTGATATAATTTCAAAATTTACATTCTCTTATCCAGAATTATATTTTTCATAGGAAATTGAAATGAAAATTAATTTCCCATGATTACGAAATCATGAACGATAAAATTTAATTTATTGTTGAACAATTGAAAATTTCAAAATTGCACTCTCTTGACTTTTGCAGTTTCGTTTGAAACAAACTATAACGCACTTTTTTAAACGTTCGTTGCAGTCTTGCAGAAAATAGTAATAATACATGCGTTTAAGTGAGTAAAATATAATTCTGCTAGAAAGGCAACAAATAAGGTAGAAATTACATCGATTTACAACGATTATAATTAAAAAAATTACAACGCGAAGTTACAGTGGTACAATATTATACGTATTTGAATTTTGACGGTTTTTTTCGGCGGCACTCGGGAGGGCTCGGAAGTGTTCGGTAATAGAAAAAAAAATAAGAAAAACGGTTGCTTTGACTTCGCCCCCACAAGTTTGACAACCGGGTCAACAGGGTGTCAATTTCATTTCTCCCTCACAAAATCGATTTTTTCGGGAGTCAGGAGTGTACCCCAGTGAAAAAATCCCACCCTCGCTAAACAAACCAGTTTAACAACAACCTAGTCTGTGGAAAAACGCTCAACACTCGGATTTTCAACCGTGGAAAGCCGCATCCTCTTGGCGTCTTATCGTGTGGGAGACATTACCAATGACACCACTACTGTTAAAAATCAGGTAGATTGCATGTTTTCACTAATTGTATCATTTGAAAACGTCCTCAGTTAACGTTGGATGCATTTTCATGTGGAATTATTCCGATTTACCGAATGACAATCCATTTTTTCGCGCGTTTGTGTATTTTCGCAATGTTTTTCCCAGCGACAACCCTTTAAAAATACCTTTCCCGAAATTTAAATGTGATTTTTGTGAATATTTGTCTGGTTTGAACATTTTTATCAAATTCTTATAGCAGGACACCGCTATTCTATACAACTGGCAATTAGAAAGTCATGTTACAGTTTTTCTTACTTTTAAAACCGTGGAAGACGTGACGACATTAACCAATTCGTCGAATTTGGTCGTTCCAACAGTGACGAACACTGTTTTCGGCATTTTCGACACTTTTGGTCAATTGACAACAATACACCTGTTCGATCCAGTTCAATAAAAACAAATGTTTGTCGATAAAACAGATTCCTATTATGTAGTATCAGGGCTGTATTCTGTATATGGGTCATTCCATCTGGTTTTTACACTCAAATTGTAGATTTCCATTGGGTAGTTTTTTTTTCGATTCATAGTCAAAAAACATGCGATATTTATTTTTTCTTCAATATTTTTCAGGTTTTTTTTTTTGGAAATTTGACGCTTCCGGAGTAGTTCCATTTTCAAGCACTCGTAAATCGGAACCTGTCAGTCTAATCGAAAACTGAATGCATACATAGAAGTTCAGGTCTTCCATCTAGTTTTAAATAATTCAAGTTTTTCCAATATTTTAGCAATTGTTAATCAACAATTTTGCGATTAAATACTAAAAAGTGATTTTTTTAAAATTTAGGTAGTTTTGATTTTTTTCTCATCTTCATACAATGATCTGTAAACGATAGTGAAAATTTAACACTTTCAATTTCGATGTAAGCTATTTTAGTTTTCAAGAAATGCATTTTTTAGTTGTCGCGCTCAGGTTCGGCTGCGCCGAAGCGTCACCTTCGCATTTCAACATCATACAAACCTGTGCGATTTAGTGATCTGTTTTTGCATTATGAGTTAGTCTTCCCATAATTCCCACAGATTCGTATGATATTGAAATGAGAAGGTGACGCTTCGTATCTTCGATATGATCGGAGCGCGGTACCACACCGAACGCGCGCGGCCGAACCTGATCGCGGCAATTAAAAAATTTATTTCTCGAAAACTAAAATAGCTTATATCGAAATTAAAAGTGGTAAATTTTCATTATCGTTTCCAGATCACTGTATGAAGAGAAAAAAAATCAAAACTACTTAAGTTAAAAAAAATCACTTCGTAGTATTTAATCGAAAAATTGTCAACTAACAATTACTAAGATATTTACAAAACTTGAATTATTGAAAACTAGATGGAAAATCTCAACTTTTATGTATGCATTCAGTTTTCGATTAGACTGACAGGTTCCGACTTACGAGTGCTTGAAAATGGAACGATTTCGGAACCGTCAAATTTTCAACAAATCATATTTTCGAAAAAACACCTGAAAAATGATAAGAAGAAGTACGTATCGAATGTTTGTTGACTAAGAATCGAAAAAAAACTACCCAATGGAAATCTAAAATTTGAGTGTAAAAATCAGATGGAATTACCCATATACTCAGAACTGGAGTCCGCGCATTAAAAACACGCGAAATTCTCATTATTTCTTATAATTCTGTTGTATTTATTTTGATTCTGACACGAATTAACAAAATTATCATAAAATCCACGATTTCCTTATGAGAATCCCAGATTTCATGCGGCAAATTTACGAAATTCGTATTTAAGTTTAACGATCCTTATATTTTAGCGACCTTACAAAAATCTTATAAGAAACTGAGGCTTCTTATAAAAATTTTCTCGTAAGGGCCCGTCCATAAAATACGTCACACGATTGAAAAGAGAAACAAATACAATTTCTGTCTCGTAAAAGAGAGACGCGAATATCAAAAAATGTGACGTATTTTATGAACGGCCCCTAAGGAAAAATATCCTTATCATAATTTCACATCAAATTTTTACAAGAAAAGTGGATTTTCATGAGGTTTTCACAAAAATTGAAAAACTTGTAAGAATTTTATGAGTTCGCCTTCAGTAAATGAAAACGTAATTTTTATGAAGAAATTTATGATTTTATATGCGAATTTCGTCTGTTTTTATAAGAATCTGAATAAGGTTGGGACATACATTTTTTTTTGAAAATCCATCTTATAGAGGATTGAAAAATAATTCACCCGTATATATATATATTTTTTTTTTTTATTTTTTTTTATTTGAGGAGATACAGATCGCGTGCTTCACATCAGTGTTTGGTATCATAGCGTGGGTATTTTTACGGTAGCGGAGTGATTTTTCAACAGTCAGCTGTTTCGAAAAATTGCATTTTTAGGAAATAAGGTATCCAATATGGTCACTTATCCTTACAAACATATTTTTAAGAATTTCAAATCGTTGCAGAATGACAGTTTGCAGGACAGACAAATCTTCAATTTGCATTCATACACAAATTGAATAATCCACATAATATATACATCTCAAAATTGAGACACATACAGAAACACACACACATTGAGGTAATCGTAAAAGTCAAAGTTTGAAAATGTGTGTTTATTAGTTCTAATTTCCTCAAGTCCGATTCCAAGCTCGATAAATTGATTATTGAAAAGTGGCAATTTGCGTATGTTCTCCAAGATATTCGAGGTTACAATTTTGTATTGAAAACAGACTTGGAAGTTTCATGAAAATGTACAGATTAAGCAGATTAAGCTATAATACTGTATAATACACAAGGGAAATTTCGTATCTTACAAAAGCAATGGATGTGATAAGCGCATTATTCTCTTTTCTTGTTTGAATTTAAGCTTGGACTTACATTATCTTTATTCTACAACTTCCACCTTTCTAACCTTTTTATCTTATCTTCTCTGGCTCTTATTTCTACTTCTAGACGAGCAGCCTCTCTTCTTAGTTCTTCCCTTCTCTGCACCTCCTGCGGAAAAAGAGTCAATGTGAGATTGTCGCATTGGTTGTCGAATCAGGAATCATTACGGGGGGCCGGAATAATTATTCGTTTTTGTTGATATGTGCATTTTTTTTTGCAGAATTTTACGTACAAACTTCTTTACTGTAAATTTACCCTCGCTTCCGCTTCCTGAAATTTTCTTTTCAGCTCCTGGTGCTTTTCATGTTCCTTTCGAGCCTCTTCTTTTGCATGTCGCAACATTGCTTGGGCGCCTACAGGCGCGTTATTTATAACGATTGAAATGATTCCATTCAACTGATCAGTATATGGGTCATTCCACATCAGATTTATGTGCCACTTTAGTTTTACCACTTAATTGCTAATTTCTTTTGACTTTTTTTTTTTCTTTTTTTTGTTTAATATTTTTTCGACACGTATTTTTTTTTTTTTTTTTTTTTTTTTTTTTCGAAAATGATACGTTTTTTTTTTGAGTTTATGATTCTTTGAAATTTTGAATTAGAAAAAACTGAAAAATTTTCAATCATCGATTGAAAATTCAATCATTCAAAACGTGTTATAAAAAATATCGTTCGTACCAAGGGGCAGAAGTTGGATTTTTACTCGATCGATGTATTGGTCACTTGTACCAATACATCAATCTCGCCAAAAAGTCCAACTTCTGCACCCCTTCGTGCAAAATATACTATGGTATTTCCTCGTTGATCAAAAATGAAAGGTGCGTGGCGGTATACATTAAAAAACGATCTTTTTTCACAATTTTTCAAAATTGACGCACGACGTGCCCTCGCCCTTCAAATTGACCTATAAGCATAATATTATGGTCCTGAGATGCGTGACGTTGTGTGACGAGGGGGGTGGAGGGTCCACGCCATAGTAACGTCACACAAAAATATAGAATTTTTTTTGTATTTTCCTGAAAAATTGAACCGATCAAATCAAAAATTATTACGAACTAAAAACTTACATGTAGGGTAATTTCAGGAGAGTTCGGAAACCTTTCTAAAAATGGGCGTTGCAGTCGCAAAAATCAAAAATAAATTTGTGTTTACTTTTTAAATTGAATTTTGGGATCAAAAATTTTGAAATTTAAATTTAATTTGAATTTTGAAAAATGGTGAATTTACGTAACCCTAAACGAATTACACTCAAACATTTGTCAAAATGGTCTTGGTCCTCGTGGATCGATATTCTCCAATTCGATTCCATAGATTTGTCGTTATTTTATCATATTCTTTGTGTTTGAAGTATTATATCACTAAATTTGTGTTATATTACATGATTTTTTAATTTATTGACCTACATTTGACCTGAACATCTTACAAATGAGAAATTATAATTGCGTGACGTTACAGGGGGGCGGTTCAAGGTTTGTGACGGAATGTGACGAGGGGGAGGGGGGTTGAAATTAGCCCAAAATCGCATGACGTAATATGTGAACAGCCCCAAATTGACCTACAAAGTGCACTTGTCCTTCAAAATCGACCCTAGGTATTAACTATAAATTATCGGCCTGATCCTCGGAAATAAATAGAAATCTACAAAATTTATGAAAAATCTCAATCTTATTTCGAAAAAAAGGACAGTTCACGAAGACAAGTTCCGAGCTTCACGTGTAACACAAAAACATCCCATTTTTCCATCATCGCGGTTGAAATGAAAGGCTTGAGCCGGCTTTTGAAGATTTCTCATGTGCTTTATTACCATGTAATTGAATGACCCTCCCTTCGTTCCCCGCGAGTTCCCCACCCATGTTCGTCGTACACGCGGCCGACCAAAGTGGTCAAGTTCAAATCATGACCGGCCCAGTCGAGCGCCGACTATGCCTCGTGGACAATCTTGTGAAGTGTCGCGTTTCCCTGCAAATTTACTCGCGAATCACGTGCGCCATTTACGGTTTCGTAACGGGCGCGCTTCATCGGCCGCACTTTTATGCCCCTGCGCGTTTTTGCGATGCTGGATCATGTAACCAAGTGGACAGGTGAGCGATGCAAGATTTATGTCTTTTGCATTCATTCATTTATTTTTATTCAGAAAGTTGGTTTTAATCAGTTGTCATAGGGCAATCAATCATTCTTGTGAATAATTGAATTTTGGACTCTTCATCCCTTATAACTGGTCCTTTTATAAGTTTAAAACTTATGAGGTCACCTCATAAGTACTTCGATAATTTATGAGGTGACTTTATAATTTTAAGAATCTTATAAGTCTTGTTTAAGGTGCCTTATAAGAAATGATTAACCTTGATTATTTTATAGGCATTTCTGTCATCAATTATTATTTGTATTTTTGAATATTTTTAGAGAACTTCCAACATTTTTCGAAACTGTTGCAATTTGCATTTTTCGGACATTTCTTAAGGCTTTTGAAAATTTATGGAACAATATCGGGGTGGGGATCTTTTTAAATTTTGACTTTTATTTCACCCACTTGCGTGTTTTTTAACATACTGAGATACTTTACTTTTGGGAAATTTCGTGAAATTTGTTTTGATCTTAACTTTTTCGGAAATTGGAAAAAAATATTGTGAATTGTAAAAGATTCAGCCAAGTACATTTTTCATTATACAGTAGATATATTTTTTTAGTTGTGGCAGTCATTCGAAAATCTCTGTATTTTCAAAATTCTGAGACCTTGTAATCTTTGTGACGAATATCGTACCTTGTAAATATTTACGAAAATTCACAATATTCGTTTAATTTTGTCGTGATTACTAAGAAATCGGAGTATACTCGAAGTGAGTCGTCTCGAAGTTTCTTACATATCTGAGTATGATATCAAAAAGGAAATTTTTTCATTGCAAAATTAACTTGAAAGTCATGTGTCCTTTTCTCCAAAATTAACTTATTTTGACTTCTGAGGGATTAACGTGTATCTTCCAATTGCCTAAAGTATCAGCAACCACCCTCGATAGACAGAAAATACTGCCAAGCCCTGTTTTTCGTAAATATCTTATCTTCTAACAAACTAATATGTCTTCTTGAATTGCCTTAAATTGCCAGACACTACCCCCATAGCAACCGTTAGTCATGAAAGACTGTCAAGCACCTGTTTTTTGCCGTTATCTCATTATGATTCAGAAAATTAAATAATTTAAATTTCAAAATTGACTTATTCCGACTCCCAAATAAAAGAATAATATTATCAGTTTGTCAGAAGTTGTCGAAAACTACTCCTGTACAAGTATAGACTTTGAGATTGTAAACTATGGCTGTATAAATGCACGACGTCTTTAATTTTTGAAAATCCAACAGTCATCACTTTCCTGAAAATGTCAATCGAAATTTCGTCCGGAATTCACTTTTTCCGCGCAAGGGAAAAAAGGCTGTTTTGCGAATCGCGAACGCGATAAATCACAAGCGAGCCGCGATAAATTAGCGCGCGTTTGATGTGGGCAGCTGCAAAACAAGCTCGTTAAAAGCGGCTCTTTTTGGGCTCTTCGTTTATTTATTGTACGGCCCACGTGATATTTTTTCTCTGCGAAATGACGCTTGTGATAAAGTAATCATCGTCACTAACTGGGACGTGAGAGTTTTCGGCCTTGCCATGACACTGACCCAATTGCATGGCCGATGGGCCTGCTTTTTCTAGCCACGAATTCCGCCTCTACTCGAAAATTCACTATCTTACAATGGAATAGTAGAATTGCACTAATTTTTAGCGAAATTTGACCAATTTTTAGAGTCGAAATTCCGGCTGCTCGTCATGAGTAGAAGTCACCTAGATCAAAATCTATAAATCATTTTCTGAAATAAAAAATGGTTTTTCTCGTGGCAGTATTTTTCGTGATAAAAATACAAGGTTGTAAATATAAAAAAATAAAAATTCGCAACGGTGGGTAATACTATTTGTGTCCCTCTCTCACCAAACGAGTGCTCCTATGAGTGAGAAAAGGACAGTTGCGTAGTTTCCCATCTCTGAAAATTTGTGTGTTTATGTACAAATGCATGAATATTCATCACCATTCGAAAATATTTGGCTAGCTCAATTGGAATTCATGGTTCGATAAAAATAATAAGAGTTTTCATATAGTTTCATAATGAAAAATCCAGTTTTTTCTCACTCCCAGTTGTTGTCGTTTTATCAGAACCAAAACCTACACTTACTAGATTTCAAATCTTAATGGGTTTTGTTGTACCGAAGGTTTGCTCTTCGAATATCGGAGCTTTTGTCAATTTATGTCGTTAGTACCGAGGTTAGTACAAGAAAAAGTACTTCGAATATTATTGAACCTTGAACATTTTTCCATTATCAAAAATTGCTTACAGCATTCGATATCACTGTGCAATGACTCGTCAAACTTTGAAATTACCTGTATCATATTTCGAAGTTTGCAGAACATTCTCGAAATTATAATTATCCATAATGCTCGGAAACAGAGAAATACATTAGATGTTTTGACGATTATCGGAACATTAAATCAATAAATTATAATTGTTTAATTAACCCCAGCTAAACACTTCATAAACAAGATAGAAAATAATGATGTTTGAAGTAGCTATTTTACAATGTTAATAAATTGTCACCAGTCATATTATGCATAATATTCTATAATGAGAAGCTCAAAAAAATTGTTGTCAAAGTTTTTATCACCTTACTTTGTGTACATTTGTAATTTATCTTCGTAGTGAACCGGCAACGTCAAGTTTTTCCCCCAATAAAGTTTTTTTTCTTTTCAATAAATCGCGTGAGTTTTCCAACACGCAGTTACCTTCGGGAAATCTATTGTATTGCATTAATGAGTTAAAAATTTTTTAATGTTCCGCTTCGATCAATGGAACAGCCTTGAATATTGCATAATTGCAACATTTATTGCAGAATGCGTGAACAATAATCATTTTAATTGAATCTCGATATTTCCGATAACTTTTGAAAATGTTCATGGTTCATTTGAGTAAAAAAGAGCATAGTATAGAATTAATATATTGAGGAAATGATTTTTTCGTTTATTAATTGATTGAGAGAAACAGTATGTACGTAGAATACAGAAAACTTGACCAACATGATCGAGGGAATTTTCAAAGTTATATCAGACTTGAGAACTGTTGGAACAATAAATAAATGAAGGAAGATTGTTTATTGAAAATCACGTGCTTGTTTGCAATAGTCATTTGAACTATGCAACTTTCAATCAAAGAATCAAATCACGTTCTCGAGCAGACGATGCAATTTATTGAAACTTTCAATTGTTTTATTGGGTGTTTTCAATACATTATGAGTCGTATACTTAGATCTTTTTCAAAATTGCGCGATTTATACAAATTGGTCACATTTTCCATAAAACTGAGACATTTGTCAGGATTCATAATTTAAATTTCAAATAAGTTAGCGAAAATGACCGAAAATTAAGTTTCTACAAAAGTGGAAAATATAAAAAATGACTGATAATTTTAAAAAATTCCGAAGTATTCCAATACCCCATAGATACTCGCAAAATTCGTCGGAATAGTTGTTTTCCCAAAACCCTTACAAACTCCCGATTATTTCGAAAATGAAAAATATTGTTATCGATTCGTGAAATTTCTATTTCCATTTAAACTCAGGGAAAAAAGATTTCTGGAAAAACCACCAATGTGGAAACACTGCATAGGAGTGCAAACGTGTTTTCTCAATAGAGTTCATTTTCTGATCAATTTACGTAGAATAATAGATCTTATCGAAATGCCACTTGGCACATATTAAATTTCCACCCTCCAACGGCGGTCGAAAATGGGCTCAAGTGGTCAAAGGGCACTTAAATTGACGAGATAATCGGCAATCTTTGGATTATACGTGGAAAGAAAAGAGGGAACGTTGCGACCGCGATCATTCAATCGCAACTTTCTTGTTTCTTTGGCTTCCCTCGCTGACGCACGAGTGACGTCAATCGCTGGAACAAGAAGAGTAACATACCTTTCAACGGCCTTACGAGCTGGCTCGCTAACACGGTCGTTTTTACGGTTTTTACGTGTTTTACGCGCCGGTTACATGTTTTCGCGAGCCCCCCTTTTTTTCAAGCGGAAACGACCTAACTTTTCGAGGACAAAAAATAACGCGACTCTGGTACATAATATATTGCGGCGAAATAAATGCCTTTCTGGGATAGGCGATGTGGAGAACGGATTCGAATTTTTGAAAATAATGAAAATCCTTTTCCAAATGGATATTCACTACTGGGGAGAAAAAATAGGGATTCTTTCGAACACAAAAATTTGTCTTAGGCGACAGGGAGTGCTTTTAGAAAGTTTCCAAACATTTCAGAGTTATTGGAAGTTGTCTGGCACCATACATACCGGAAGGGAAGCGTACATACCATTGAATTTCCATTGAAGTTCAATAGAAATTTAATGGAAAAAATTTCCATTGGCAAAAGCACCGTTGAGTGAATGGGAATTTAATGGAAACCCAACGGAAATTCAATAGAACGTTTTCCATTCGATCGAATGGAAATTCAATGGTAAACGAATGGAAATTTTAATGGAAAAAATTTCCATAAGCCAAAACACCGTTGAGTCAACGGAAATTGAATGGAAACTCAATGATAATTTTCAATGGAACATTTTCCAACAGATGTAGCACTCCTTACAAAAAAAAAATCGTAAAAGTTATAGTTAGTCAGAAAAAGCCACCAGATATCTTATTTCCGCTGATATCCTCTATACATTGAAGAAAGAGTTGGTTTTGATGATTTTCCGAACTATGGACGTCTTTTTTCGTGATTTATACGAGGAAAAATAGAAAAAAGGGCTTAGAACGTGGCCTTCCTGGCTGGGGGGGGGGGGGTCGTGAGGGGGCACTTTCTTCACCGTAGAAACTTTTCTGGGATCGATTTTCTTCCAGCATCAACTGAGTATCTTGAAAAAGGATAATTACATTAATAACAATTTTAGAGTTTTGTAATTTCACCATCGCCAAAATTTTCTTGATCGAATAGGAATGGCGAAAAGTACGGTTTTAACCCGTTCCTTCAAGCTAAAAACTCGTCTACGATTTTATCTCGATCCAGCGTCGACTGAAAATCTTTAATCAATCGAACTGGACATTTTGGGGTTTGCTCGATCGCCAACATTTTTTAATCGAAATTGAAGGGCCAAAACTTGCGTTTTTAGCCCGTTTCTTTACCACAAAAATTCTTCTATAATTTGTCTTGATCGAGGATAGAATCTGGGAAAAGGGCAAAATTATACGAAATATTGTAGTTTTAGAGTTTGCTCGTCAACAAAATATTTCGAATCGTATTTGAATGCTCTAAAACGCTTTTTTAGATATTTTTCACCGTCGAAATTTTTCTACGATTCGTTTTGTTCTAGTTCTGACTCAGAATCATTCAAAATATTGAAGTTTTAGACTTATTCCTGTTGTTCAACTTTTTTGAATCGTATTTGAATGGTTTAAATCGCGTTTTTCGCCATTTTCTTCACTATAGCCATTTTTCTATGATTTTTTTTGTTCTAAAATTGACTACAAATGTCGGAATAAGGCTACACAATTTTTGCATCATTTTTTATTCATTTATTTATTTTTTTCAATTGGTTCTCGGCACTCAGCCTTCTATTAGGCTTCGAGGCCATTCCACCTAATTTTTCACTTTTCCATTCTTGATCCTATATTTTTCCCAAATTTTTATACTCTCGCATCATTTAAAATATTGGAATTCTAAAATTTGAACTTTTACCGAAATTTTGCGCATTGAATTTGAATTTCCATAAATGCGTTTTCAGCTGATAATCTTGGAATAGGGCCTAATTTTTCCAATCACCAATTTTTATTTCTTAACTTGGAAACATAATCATGAATCGTAGTTATCTCCAAAAAAATGCTTTGTTCGAATGTACATTTCCTCAGACAATTTCATTGTTTCATAACGTTTTGTAACAGGTAAATGCACAACATAAAAAATGTATTTTTACGAGCGACAACGTACTTCTGACACGCACTTCTCAGGACGTAAAAATTCTTATCCATTCCATCGCATGCAAACGAGTTTTGAACGTTGTGACGTATTACACGATGGTTTCCACATCCCAAGATAACCAAAAAAATGCACACTCTGATTTATGGTGTTCAAAGAAACAAATTTTTTTTTGGTTTTCGAATTCGATCCATGATCCAATAACTTTAGGGAAAAACAAAAAGGAATTGGAAAAACGTTACAATTCTTGTCTGTTTCGTCTTTGGGGTCCAAGATGGCGAAATTTCCCAAGGGGGTGGTAGGATGACTTATTTTCTTCGGATTTGGCCTAACAAAAATCGCTGAATTTCTAATTTTTCTTTTTCTTCGGCTTGATTATGAACAAAGTTACTGGATCACTATTTCTTTTGTCACTGGAATTGATTTTCTGGAGTGCACAAATTATTATCCGAGTGATCGAGTACATTGACATTAACGCGCATGATATTTTCAACTGCTCGGACAATTTCATGCTATTTGCGTTGACAGCTTCAAATTACGGTCCTCTTGAGAGTAAATGATTGAAAATAACCGTATGTGTTCCGTTACTGCTTTTTATTAGCTTTGATGCTTCGACTCGAACTTTTCACGAGTTTCATAGGTTTCGTAAATATTTTCATATCACTTTATTAATTGTTTTATCAATGTGTGTTATTTTTGTCGTCGATTTTTTATGATTTTAACCACTTCACTGCTCGAAATTAGCGTGTGCGTAAATTCTTCGGAAACAATATATGGTGTAATAAATCCTGTAAAATTTCATACAATTATTAATGAACTGTGAATTTTTCAATTTTACATTTCAACCGTTGAATAATTATTTTGGATTTTGATATGATAAATCAGAATATTTGGGATTCAAAATCATGGCATTTTTTAGAAAGTTTTTTGTTTTTTTATAGAGACTTTCAGCGTCTGCGATGTTTTCAAAAATTTCAATTGTTAATGTCTCTGCGAATATCCAAGATTTTTTACAACTGAAAAATTGTAGAGATTGAAAAAAAAAATTCCTTAAAAACAAATGCTTCTTTCGCCAAATTTGGCAGAATTCCAAACTTCAGGAAAAATAAAAAAAAATGGCTAAACCTGGGAATTCGGAATATATTTCAAAATCCCGTAAATTTTCAATATTTTTAGACACTGCAAAATTCTACAATTTTTCAAAGATTTATTTGTATTACTGAAAATTCGAAAAAATACCAATTTTCAAAAAAATCTTGGAAAATTTGCAATATTTGCAGCATGTTTGAATTTTTAAAATCTTCGCAGAATTCTACATGATTTCAAAAATTTGAAAATTCACCAAGTTTTTTTCACAAATATCAAATCTTTTATATTCCCACAGAAATGTGCTTATTTTGCACAAAAAATTCTTAAAACTCCAACGAAAAACCAAAAAACTTGAAAATTTTTCTAAACACTAGAAAAACTCAAATTTTTTCAAAAACCGACGAACTCTTAATACTTTGTCGGAATCACGACATTCTTAAGACATTCTAGAATTGCCAACATTGTTAAAAATCGCAGATCTTTCAAATTTCCGCAAAAACTAATGTTTCCAATCATGCAAATTTCCCGTTTTCAATAAACACAAAAAATGCAAAAATGCCAACATTTTCCAAATTTCCAAAATGCCGAACATTCGAATCAAAATCTCGACGCAAATTGCCAATTTATTCTGCGAACTCCAAATTCGAAGCCCTAAAGTTCGAAATCTCTCCATATCAGATAACTCGCAGCGTAGCCCGGGGACACGCCGAGCGATGCAGAGGCGAGAAAACCCGGGTCCCGGTCCGTGAGCCGGCCGCGAAACCTCGGATCCCGCTTGTGACCCCGAAACCCTGATCGCTCCCAAGGGACGCCGAGCGCCGCGGCGCTCGACTTTCTTCGCCACATCTTTCTCAGAGCTTCTTCGCAAGTCGCACGCGCCAGTCGCGGTTCCGATCTATCGCGTTCGAGCTTTAAAACCGATTCACGCCCCAAGACATTATTTCCACCGCCGAAAAACGAAAAAATAGAGAAGATGCCGATCGTCAGGAGCGAGGGGGTCGACTCCCTGAACCTGAAGGCCTTCGCCAGGGGGCTGAGCCGGAGCCCCGTGAGCGACGACGGGATCGAGGGGGATTCTACGCTCTCCAGGTGCTGGAGCGTGGACTCCGGGGCACTCGGGGACGAGGAATTCACCCCGGAGATGAGGAACAAGTCCCGGGTGACGAGGTGCTGCAGCTCCGACAGCGCGGTCATCAGCGACGAGGAACAGAACAAGGGTGCGTTTTCGGGGTTGTTTGTGTGGAGTTTTCACTCAGGATTTTGACATTTTTTTCGTGCTCCCTCAATTTCTTTGAGTGAAAATTAACTTGATTTGAGCGTGTATTCTGCAAATCAAGCTGGAGGTGAGCTCAAAATGAGTGGAATCTTGCTCATTTCAGGGTGATATTTCAGCCTGAAAAAACATTGTGGAATCGCGATAATTTTTCTGAATGAAATATGTCTCTAAAATGAGTGGGATTTCACTCATATTTAATTAAATTTTAACTCCAGCTCGATTTTAAGGATATTCACTCAAATTTATTGAGTTTTACTCGTGATTTTGACATTTTTTTCTTTTATCACCCGGGCTCCCTCAATTTCCTAAAGTGAAAATTCACTTGATTCGAGCGTATATTCTGCAAATCAAGCTGGAGTTGAAATTTAACTTGAAATGGGTGGAATCTTGCCCATTTTAGGATGACGTTTCACTCTAAAAAAATATAGTGGGATCAAGATTATTTTTCTGAATGGAAATAAAGATAAATAAATAAATAAATGAAAATGATAATAATGGTGATAATGTATTAATAAATAAATAAATGACTCTAAAACGATTGGAATTTCACTCATTTTGATTATAAATTCCACTCAATCTTGATTTTTCACGATATTCGCTCAAATTGAGTGAATAACTCGAAGAAATTTGGAGGGTGGACTGCATATTTTGGGAATTTGTAAATTTGCCACGTTATATTGTGGTATGGGAAATTTATATACGTAATATTCATATCATTTTTATAGTTGAAATTGAGATGATCACACTGTGCGACAAAATTCAAGTTTGAAAACGTTAATGAGCTCTCACTAGCAAAAATCGATAGTACATGACCTCAGAAACATATCTGCTGAAGCATTTTAGGAAGTTAGCTCTTGTTTACAAGTTATTAATTATTCAATTTCCAAAAAAAGAACCTCCTGTAACTCCCGTTATTTTGGTCCGTTTTTTGAAATAAAAGAAGTAAAATTCACTTACTTCGCTCCGGCCACCCATTTATGGTGAAAAAATTGCGAAAAATCGCTTTTTTCGCGAAGTTTAAATGTTGGGGAAACTCATTATGCGCGATTGCGGGCAATTCCGGGAAAGACGGTCGTCACGGGTGTCAAGTTCCTTGCTCGGGAACCCTGAGTACAATCAATGAATGAAAAAGAGACTGTCCAAGCCTAGTACAACAGCCTCTTCATTTTTCTATAAACCTATTGTACCAGGCTTGGACCGTTTTTTTATTGACTGTACTCATAGTACCCGTGCCGACCGTCTTTCCCGGAATCGCCCTCAATCGCGCATGAGTTCCCGAACATTTAAAGTTCGCAAAAAAACGATTTTTCGCAAATTTTTCAGCAAAAATGGATTGCCCGACTCAAAAAAGTGGAATTTCCTTTTTTTATTTCAAAAAACGGACCGAAATTGAGGAAGTTACAGGAGTTTTTCGTTTAAAAATTAAATAACAAATAACTCGTAAACAAGAGCTAACTTTTGAAAATGCTTCGACAGATATGTTTCTGGGGCCATATATTATTGATTTTTGCTAGTGAGAACTCATCAATTTTTTCAAACTTGAATTTTGTCGCACAGTGTTATAGAAGATAATTTTCCATATTATACATGTGTTACGTGAAATTTCTGACAGTGTGTTAGTCTCGCGTCTTAAGATGTTTTACATGTTTAAAAAAATTCGTGCACGTTTAAAAAAGTTCTCGGGAAATTGCAGGACTCCGAAAAATAGATAATGTATAACAATTGGATGATTCTTTAACCACTTTTCAGTTACTTAAAAAGTTACTCGGAGTTTTATACCACTTCCTCGGATTTTTAAATTTCAGAGCTTGCGATTTTTTAAAGTTAAATGTGGCAGTTTGGAAATTTTAACATTCCTAATTCGATTCAATTGATTCAGTAATCGAATTATTGAATCAAATATTGATAATAATTATTGTTATTTAAATTATTCACTTAATATAATAGGATTTAAAAATTACTAACTTGGAAAGTACTAGTTCAAATTAAGGGAATTTTGGGAGTTTAAATTTATGAACTAGACAAATTCTAAAATGACAAATTCACGAAATTAATGCCATAATAATTACGAAATTCCAATCCTCACTTTTAAAGAAGAAAAAATCAGAATTTAAAAATTCCAGTGTTTTAAGAACTCGAATTGTTTAAGTTTGCAATATTTAAAATTCAAGCGAAGGAATCGAAAAATTTTTAACGAAGAAATATTGAAATATTGAAAATTCTCAAATTTGGAAAATTTGAATACCAAATTTAGAAATACGAAAAAAATTCGAATATTGATTGAGAAGA
The DNA here is from genome assembly GCA_030522785.1 of Platygaster equestris. Lineage (NCBI taxonomy): Eukaryota > Metazoa > Arthropoda > Insecta > Hymenoptera > Platygastridae > Platygaster > Platygaster equestris. Next base: position 33,055 of record JAPYZK010001755.1, on the reverse strand, counting down.
TTCGAATTTTTAATTTAAAAATTTTTAATTCGGAATTTTACAGATCAAATTGAAAATTTTTATATAGCCTAACCACAAATAAGAAAATTTCCTTTCCACAACAATTAATTCGTTACCTCTGAAATTAAAAAATTAAATCCCCGGTTTTGCTAAAAAACAGGTAGAATAATTTAAAAAATACTAAAACTGCAGCATTTTACATTCAGTAGATTCAACATCGATCAAATCCAAAAAATCGAGAATTTAAAAATCCAAAATTCAAGAGAACGGAAACTCTGAATTTTGAAATTTCAATCTTCATACTTATCAATGAAATACATGAGATCTGCACATTTTCAAGCAAAAAATCCGTCATTTTTCATCCTACTCATCGTTATAAATAAAAAAATTTTATCGATCGTGATTTCTTGGCATAGATTTCAGTATGAAACTTCAGCAAACAACGTGATACTCGGTTTTGCCGATTACATTTTACCTAGACTAAATTTATCATTATTATCTTTATTTTTGCTTATTATTCTCGGAAACATTTTTGCCAAGAGTTATTTATTTGACCAAACATTATTTTCGACAATTTCTTGTGTCGATCGCAATTTTTCGCCGTAAACCTTCGAGATAATTTACAAATCATTTTAGAGAAAAATAATAAGTGGAATTCAGAGTATATAATTCTCTCAGATAACGTAAGTATTGATAAAATCAATTATTTTCATTGACGTATATGGGAAAAGAATTTTCGCTCATCTTGATTCTTCGATTTGAACTGTCAGTAATACAGTTTTAGTGAATTTTTTGCCAAAAAAAAATTTTTTTTTATGAATTATTTCGAAAAGGAAATGGTAAAAATAATATTGATTTATGATCTTCCGTAAGAACTTATTTCCTTAGTTCACAATGATGAAATAAAAATTGAGTGTAGATGATACAAAAGGTATTTTGAAATACAGTTTCGTTTACTAAAACTAAAATAGAACGAATTCCGGTACGAGAATAACACGATTTCGATGTACAGTTTATTTATACTTGTTCGAAAGTCATTTCCTGAAACTTTCACTAGTTTCAAATCATCGGAAAAATAGCGAAAAATTTCCGAGCATTTTCATGAATCATCGAAGTATTGTTCTGTGCGATGCAGGTGATTACGAATTGATAAACGGTCTATATTGAGAAACGTTCAGTTGTAATTTTCCAGCTGTCTTTTGTGGTGCATGAATGGTAACGCACACGTTCTTTTCCTCGGCAAATTGGCAGAGTCGAAGGGAACAATTTTTATCTGAAAGATAAACACGCAACCCGCTAAAGTATACACAATTTTACAATTTAGAATAATTGCGAAAAATTCTTATTGAATACACGCGTCAATTTGTGCAGTTGCAACGAAAGTTTGAGAAGTTCGGAAATTTTTGGGGATCGAAGTTGGATAATGTTGAAACTTTGAAATTTGGAGATGGTAATATATGCGGAAATTGGGAAATTGGATCATCTAAAAGCGTCAAACTCTGGAAATTGAATGAATGGTGTATAAATTGATGAATTGGGGGGGGGGGGAGTATTTTCCAATCCAAAATTTGTATTCGAATCGAGAATATACTTTAATATTCTCAGGAACGTATGTTTGAGATTAAGATTCCTGAATCACAAAATTAGAAAATTTGCGAATTATGGAAAATTGTCAAGTTGGTATTTTTTTAGAATTCTTGATTTGATAAATTGAATCAATTCGTATTTTTAATTAATTAAGAATGTGTACCCAAAAATGAAAATTTGTGGATTTCGCGCATTAAAAATTAGAAAATTGCAAAATGTAGATCAATTTTAGGATCTCACAGATAGTTCAAAAATCTGAAAGTTTAAAGTATAATGTCAAGACAGGATTTCGAAAATTTAAATACTTTAAATTTTGAATGTGAATATAGAAAGATCAAAATAATCGAATTCAAAATCGAGAAACTTATAAATCAGCAAACTTAGTCTGAGTTGGAAATGTAAAAAATCCGAAAAAATCAAAAATTGGAAAAAGGGGTGTAAAGCACTTAATTTTTAAATATCCCTCAATGCAAATCAGGAAATTTTAGTTGTCGGCAGCTTTTCATTGTCAAATGTTTCAAAATTGAAAATTTTTGAAATTCACGTAATTTCAGAATTCAAGAACTTCTTGGCTGTGAAAATTGAAAAAATTAAAAACCATGATATTCTAAAATTTTCACGAATTTTTACCTTTTTCTAATAATAGACTTTTTATCCAATATCCTAGTTTTACGGGTATCTATTAATAATTGAGTGAACAATAGATACGAATACGTAATAATAGATACAAAAATATCTTTTATGAGATTATTGTGAAATATCTATTGACAATAAAAGTCGCCAAGACACAACGTACTCTAGATAAATTAACTAGGACATTATAGTTATAGACAAAAATTATGGAATTGACGTCATAGTATCATTGCGAGATCAAAAATATGGAAATTTGCTGTTTCAAACTCGTGAACTAGTTTACTTAGAATTTCGAGAGTGTCCTACATTAAATAATACGAATTACCTAATTCAATAAATAGAAAATAAAAACAAAGTAAAACGCAGTTTTCTCAGTAGCGAACTAAAGGGGCGGGGGGGGGGGGGCCCCCACTCTGAAATTTTTTAGGAGACCGGCGTGGACCACCGCCGAAAATTTTTGGAATGCTCAAAATTCCTATAATTTTTAAAACTTTCAGGGCTTTTCGAATTCTTAAAATTTCCGAAATTTGCGAAAGTCTTGAAATGTTCAACATTTTTTTTACATGATGAAATTTCTCAAATTTTTTGTATTTTTCAAAATTTTTAAAATGAAAAAAATTGCATAATCCTAAAAATTATGAAGTGATCAAAATTTTTGAAATTCTCAAAATTTCTGGTATTTGCAAAACGTCTACGTCTCCAAAATTTTCGAATTTATTAATATAATTATTTATACATTTTTCTGAATTTTCTGAATTTTTTTTATTCTTAAAAATTTCTAGAATACTGAAACTTTGCAGAATTCTTGAAATTCTTAACATTCTGAGCATTTTCGAAATTTCAAAAATTGCAAAAATTTTCTGAATTCTTAGAATTTCCAAAATCTCGAAATTCCAAAAGTTTTTCGAAGTCTGAGAATTTCTGGAATTTTCCTAATCTTATGTCATTTCCGAAATTATTGACTTGCTTGGAGTGACATTCAAAAATTCAGTGAAATCCCGACATTTTCAAGTTATTAAAATTTTCACAATTCTTTAAATTATTGAAATTTCTAAAATTTTCGAAATTCCCAAAATTGTGATAGAATATAGAAAATTATTCAAGTTAAAATAACCGAAATTTTCGGAGTAGCTGAAATTTTTTACATCTAAATCTTTACATTTTCCACATTATGACATATTTCACACATTTTTTTGAATTTTTTCAGTTGTTAAAAATTTTCAGAATCTTTACACAACTTGTCTAATTTTTGAAATTTCCATTAAAATTCTCAAAATTTTCGAATCATGTAGAATTATCATTATATTACAATAATTTGAAGAATTTCGTAGAAAAACAGTCTTCGAAAAACCGATGAGAAATTCTTACAATTTCAAATCAAATTCAGGTTTTGAATTAAAATCTCCAAATCTTCAAATTTTCCAGTTGCTGTAATAAAATATTCTTAGATTTTTCAAGAAAGTAAATCATCGAAAAATTCGAGGATCCCGAGTTTCTGAATTTACATTTATTCCAAATTTTCGAATTAAATTCTATATAATTCGTGAAAAATCATGTAGTGTTATATCCACAAAAAAATACTTCAAAAAGTAAAAAAGGTTGTCGGGCAATACAGGATGGAAACAATTCTGCTGTTGACATATCTAATTAGTCCCATACAAAAAAGTAACAAAAAGCCCCGAAAAACCGTTTATCTTCATGTTTTCACACTTTTTAGACGATTTACAAGTGGAACATCATCTTGTTCATCAGTAATATAAGCTGATCGGATTTCACAATACTTTATCAAACTTTTTTAGTTTCGGCATGCTAATAAAAAGCGGTTTGTCTGTCTATTCTCCCTGCCCGAGACTCTCGAGACTCGAGTCCACTTGTGTCCACTCATGTCCACTTGCAGCGCCTCTGGCGCACTCTGGCGGCGAATTTTTTCGCATAAGCGAAACGGGAAGATGGCCGACCTCGCTTCGAATTTACCTATGCGTGCGTAATCTTTCGGGAAAAGAAAAGCGTTGAATTTATTGTCTGCCTGTATTGCCCGACAACAAATTCTAACGAATTTTTCGATAATCATATAATTTGTGTACTTACAAATTCTGCAAAATCAAATATTTTTCAAGTTTTCAAATCCAAGTATTAAAATTCTAAAATTCCAAATTTCATTGAATTCCGAAATTCGGAATTTCACATCGATTTTTCAAAACAATCTTTTTTCCATACTAAAAAATCCAAAGAAGTTTTTTTATACTCGGACGTGTTTCTTTTAGCATTCAAGAATTACCTTCGCGACGATTATTATGTATGCATGCAACGTTAGAACTAAAATGACGTTGTTTCGATCCAGACAAGGAAGCGGAAGATGAACGTAAATCATTTTTAATCGAATGCGAAAAAGAATAAAAATTAATAAGAATTCGAATTCAAAAAACCAGTTTCGTAGGACGAATCAAATTCGAGAAAAGTTTCAAAATTGATTTATCCTATATTTTGACTTCATTTTCCTCAACTTCCGAATCGAATTTCAAATAGATTTTTACAGTGTTCGTTCAATAATTTTCCATAAACTTCGTCCTCGAGTGAATGTGTTCGTTTCGTTCTTGTAACAAGCATTGAATACCAAGCATGCTTTTAATAGAAGTACACATTTCCAGAGAATACTCAATTATGAAACACTACCTCGCGTTTGACTCTGTTTTTGTATTCAGAAACACTTTGAAAGTGACTCTCGTGCGTTCTTAGAGCTTGAAGTAGGCTCGAATTCGGTAACTGACAGAATTTTGTCGACTATTTTATCAGTCGTCGCGAGGTAAACATCGGAAACGTAGAGGGTCGTCTCCTTATTGTAGTTTTGAGATTTATTTTGATGGAAGTTGGTGTTTTGAGATATCTGGATAAATATGAGAATTTTTTTTGGCGTCTATGCATTGTTTGTGCTTGTTTTGTAATTGTTAGGAATTTTCGGATGATTTTTCGTGTGTTGTGAAATTAAAATTAAAATTTTTGGGAGCATTTTTGGGGGGTTTTGAAAATTACGAGATTTCGGCAAAATTTTGAAGAATTTTGGTGTTTTTTCGGAGAATTTTGTTCGTGTTATAAAATCCGAAAAAAATAAGGTGAATGTCTAGTTGAGCTAATTTTCTGAAAAATATTGGAAAATTCTTTTTTGAAGGTGTCAAAATATTGGATTTTTCACGTAGATTACGAAACGGTCGGCGCTTTTAGGAAAAAACTAATATTTATTTCGTTATAAACAAAAAAGTATTGTGACAAGCGAATGTTTTCATAGGTTCGGTAATGTTCTTTAGAACATTGTGTTTTCTTTTTTTACCAAAGAACGTCACCTAACCTTTGACGAAGTTGGGTGCGTGATGAGTATTTTGAATATTCAATCGCGAAACCATGAACAACATAACCGTACATTCCACTCACTTTTTTTATTTATTATTAATAAAAAACACCTTTATTTCGCCATCAGCCATTTATTAATGACCTCACTCACCAAAAACACTCATTTTTCGTTTTTTCTTTTTTTTCTTCGACCCACTTTCGCGAATTTTGCAACTATCTTTGTTGATAACAAAAAAAAATATTGGTTTTTTCTTAAAAGCGCCGACGTTTTCGTAATCTACGTGCAAAATCCGATATTTTGTCACTTGAAACAAAATTTTTTCGACATTTTTAGAAAAGTAGCTTAACTGGACATTTACCAAAAATAAAATATATAGGTATTTTTGAAAATTTTTGAAAAATTAATGTATTCTTGTAAATTTTCGACAATTTCTGGAAATGTCGAGAATTGAAGTTTAGAATCGGAGTCTTTTATTTTTATAATTATTTTTATTTTTATAATTTTCAGGACTTCAGATTTGAATTTTGAAAATTTGGATTCGATTACACTGATAACAGGATTTCGTTGCTGGATTTCCGAAATTTTCTCAAGTTTTCCACTAAAATTGAAGAAATTGTTCAACTCCGAAACATTTCGAATTTGAACTTTTTCAAATTATAATTTTGTTGATTTTCTAGTCTAATAATTTTCTGATTCGAAATTCCTCAATTCCAGGTGTCCGCATTTACGAAAATTTGTAATTTACAATGTTTCTATTATACTTTGTAAATTTTAGAAATTATCTTTGTACATGTGTATGTATTGTTTTTTCTTTTTTTGCAATTCTTAGGAATTTTTGGGTGATTTTTCGTGTGTTGTGAAATTAATTACGTGAAAGTGAATGTCAAAAATATGAAAAACTTACGAATTAATGACATTTTGTGTATCGATCGTGAATTTTTGGAAGCATTTTTGGGGGGTTTTGAAAATTACGAGATTTCGGCAAAATTTTGAAGAATTTTGGTGTTTTTTCGGAGAATTTTGTTCGTGTTATAAAATCTGAAAAAAATGAACTGTATAGGTATTTTCGAAATTTTTTGAAAAATTAACGTCTTGTAAATTTTCTACAATTTTCGGAAATGTCGAGAATTGAAGTTTAGAATCGGAATCTTTTATTTTATAATTTTTAAGACTTCAGATTGTAATTATGAAAATTTGGATTCGATTACACTGATAACAGGATTTCGTTGCTGGATTTCCGAAATTTCCTCAAGTTTTCAACTAAAATTCAAGAAATTGTTCAACTCCGAAACATTTCGTATTTAAACTTTTCCAAACTATGATTTTGTTGATTTTATAGTCTAATAATTTTCTGATTCGAAATTCCTCAATTCCAGGAATCCATATTTACGAAAATTTGTAACACAGTACAACAAAAACAAAAATGATGGGAAAATTTTGGCAATAACGGATGCCTTGTGTCATCAATAAACAATACAATCCCTCAAAGGATTTTGAAAGTTTAGCTCGTGTTTTTGAGTTATTAACAATAATTTGAAATATGAAAATCTTCATTTTACACGCAATTTGACGTTCTCGACTAGAGGAGTCGATTTCCGCAACTTTTTCCACGAAAAAATCATTAGTTAATTGAGTTAATTTTTGGCCGAAATTAATAGCGATTATTTCCTGAAATAATTTCTTCATTCCGCCGGCGGTGGGCCTGCCCCGACCTACATCGTTCGCTTACCGCCTTTAGAAAAATTGGTTTGAGTAGGTACCCCGTTGGCACAATGAAAAGATCTTTCCAGGAAATCATTGCTATTAATTTCGGCCCAAAATTAGCTCAATTAAGTAATGATTTTTTCGCGATAAAAGATGCGGAAATCGACTCCTCCAGTCGAGAACGTCAAAAGCGTATTTTTTTTTTTTTTTTTTTCACATCGCATGTAAAATGAAGATTTTCATATGTCAAATTATTATTGTTAATAACTCAAAAACACGAGCTTAACTTTCAAATCCTTTGGGGGATTGTTTATTGATGACCCAAGGCATCCGTTTTTGCCAAAATGTTCCCATCATTTTTCCGAAAGTCAAATTTTGTCGGACTGTGATAATTTCCAATTTTTTCACTTTGTAAATTTTAGACATTATTTTCATACATATGTATTGTTTTTTAATGTTTTGTAATTCTTAGGAATTTTTCGCTGATTTTTCATGTGCGGTGAAATGATTCACAGTGATTTACTTACGTAAAAGTGAAACGTCAAAAATCTACAAAACTTACGAATCAATTACTTTTTTTGTATATCTGAAACTTTTGGGAGTTTTTTGGTGGTTTTTTGAGAATTTTCAAATTTTGGGAACATTTTGAAGAATTTTGATGTATTTTCGAGGAATCTTGTTGTGAGTTTTTTGAATTGATTAATGGTAGTATAAGTAATACTTTTCCGAATTTTTTTTTTATATTTCACAGACATTTTTTCTCCGTAAGATTAATATTTGCCGATATTAATAATAATATCATTTTCAATGGAATCGTTGCTATAATTCGTGTTTTTTTCAGCTTGGGATGGAGGAAATCCAGGAGACTGTGAAAGCCATGAGGAACAACCACGATATTGGAGAACCCCAAGTGTCGTCGTCAGTGACTACTCTGATTACTCGCACTTGGAGAGGGAACAGAGTGATTCAGGACTAGATATAAGGAACATTAGTGGCCCGCCCAGCCAAGGAAGCAGCTCTTCCTGCCTTTGTCTAGACGAAATTGGCGATTTTCCGGCCATAGAAAATTTACGGATCTGCCGGGATCGAAGACATTCGGATTCCTGTTGCCTCCACCAAAACAGCGGTTCACCTTCTTGTCATATAAATCGGTAAAAAATTAATGTTTCAAAAGTATAATTTTTTAAGAGTCTTGTGAATCTGAATATTATGAGATTTTATAAATTTCTTATGAGGTTCTATATTTCTTATAAGGCGCTTTGTACAACCTTATATGTTTCTTTGAATCTTATAAGAAATAATAAATAACCTTCTAAGGAATTTGCGGAATCTTATAACGTTTTTGAAAATTTTATAAGGTTCAAAATTACGAGGGAGTTTGAACAAATTTCATTCAACGTGACATAAAGTATGGAATTGAATGAAATATGAAATGGGATATAAATTAAAAATACTGAGAGTTGCAGAATAAAAGTTCTATGTCAGTTTGAAATTACTTTTAGTTACTGATGAAAAAAATTTTCTTTGTATTTTGCTAATGTTGTTATATTGGCTAAAATGTGAGATTTTGAAATGTTGACTATCCGTCGAAAATCAGAAATTCTTTCATTTACATTTTTGAATCCACACTTTTTTTAAAACTTTCAGTATACATTGATAAATAGGCTTTAGATTTTGAAATTTGTTAGTCGTGAATAAAATTTTGTTCAGCCACTGGGTTAAAAATGAAATTTCAAAATTGTCAAAATTCATAATCGTAATCGAAAATCGTGAATCTACTGAATTATAATTGAAAATTTAATTTTTGTAATTTTTTACTTCGACATTTTTGGGTTCTTCTGACCTTTCAATTTGCAAATTTTCGAAATTATTGAATTTGAATCGTTTCATTCAAATTTCCAAATTTTTATATTCCTCATATAAAAATATAAGGAATATAAAAACTTATAACCTGAAAAAAAGAAAGTTATACATAGTCGATTTTTACGATAAAAGAAATGAAAAATTTAAATAGTAAGTCCAACGAAAACAATAAGTGTGAACATTCTATTGATACTGAAAAAATTGTCATCGGCAGTTAATTGATCATCAGCCTCAAAAAACAACAAATCATCGTAAAGTAAAAATTTAAGAACGCAGAATATGTCGATTTTTTAATAATTAACAAATTATTAAAAGTCACAGAATTCTTTAATCGAACGTAAACAAAATTTTTTTTCTTTTATGAATTACGATTTCAATGTAATATAAACAATAGAACAAATTCACGTGAATATTCTTATAACCCTTGTCTGATTGTTATGAAATTCATATCATTCAAATTTGCGTCATTGTTGAAGAAAATTGGCTTCGATGATTCATTGTTGATTAGAAATATTATTCTATGCTTAACATCGTAAAGACGTAAGAATACCTGTTCATATTATTAATGATTTTATTTTTCGACTCTGACGTAATCTGTAATATCACGGAGTCACGCAAAGTAAAAATTTGATTACATAATTTTGGATTCGGAATAGTTTTGGAATTTCAAAATGATTTTATATTCAGGAAGAATGAATTTTTTGTGTGTTGACTCTAACGTATGAAGTTAGAAAAACTGACTTTATGAAATTGTATGATACCGCATGAATTATATTTCGGAATTGAGTTCCTAAATGATCGAAATTAACGAAAAAATCGGAAACTTATAATTGATTAAAGAATTTGACATTTTTTAAGTTCACGATGTATAAACTAGGAGATAATAAAGATTTAAAAATGAAAAATCTAAACATTTAAGAATGTAGAAAATAAAAATTACAATCTTAAAACGTGATAACTCGAAAGTCTAATTCATAAATTTAATAAATTTGAAAATTTACATATTTGGAAATATGAAAACTGTGAGTTCGGAAATTCGGATAAAAAAATTTCGGAATTCAAAATAAAATATCCGAAAATTTTTGAGTTTTCAAAGTTATGTACGAAACTACAAACACTAACAAAATAAAAGTTTTTAGTTGGAAAATTCAAAACTTGAAAAAATACAAAAGTGTGAAAGAGCCGCGGTAGCTCGATGGTCAAGCCATCAAGCTGCCAGGCTCGAGGATGCGGGTTCGGGAAACCCTGGTGGGGTCAGATTTTTTTCGGTAGCTTTTCTGCTCTGAAAAAATTCGTTGAATGCCAAAAGACAATTCGGAGTTGCATCCGAGCTATATACCGTCGCTTGGTTTTCCATGGTTTCCCAAGTGAGTCAATGGAGGGTTGCAAAAACCCATAGTTGACGTGTAAATACCGGTCAATAGAGTATGATGATTGAGTCCATGGCAAGGAGTGGGAAGGTTTGGAAGGAATTGGTGTTGGAAGGGAGAGAAAGGGAATTGTGTGAAGATACCAAAGACCCCCATGGGGGGGTATGGTTTAACCACAATTTATTTTTATTTTTTACAAAAGTTTGAAAATTCGAAAATTCAATTCGGAAGTTTCTAAATTCGAAATTTCAGGCTCGTGCAGTCTCAAATTTGAACATAATAAATTCTGATCCCTAAATTCCGGAATGTGGAAATTCGAACACTTCGATTCGAAGAATAAAAAATTGACAAATCAAAACATTTAAGAATGTGAAAAATTAAAATCCAAATCTAAAAATGTGATAATTTCAAAATTAAAAAAGGTGGCGGTAAAAAAATTGTAAATCTCAAAAGTTGGAATCATTAAAAATTCGAATTTTTCAGACTTGTGAAAGAATTTAAGAAATTTGGAAATTTCGATTTTTTTTATCATTTTAAAATTTTTACACTCATAAATTTCGAAAATATAAACTTTCAGAGTTAGAAATTTTGAAAAATCATGAAAACTTCGAACGAACTTGAAATTTTGAAACCGAAAATCTGATAATTCCATATCAAAAACATTAACATCTTGAGGAATCCCAAAATCGAAATCAACACGTTCAAAAATGCGTAAGTTTCAATTTTTGGTTTGAAAAACATATTCATCTGAATACAAATATTTTAAATATAGTCAAAAATCCATTTAATCAGAATGCTCATCCATTAAAAAATTACCACACATTTTCGATTCTAAAAGAAACAATTATAAAAATAAAAACTCTAAATTTTGGGACATTCCAAATTTTCTGTCGATTTCAAATTCAATACTTCTAAGAAAACGAATATTAATTAACTACTCAAAATTGAGAAATTTCAAATTTTCAGTCGATTCAGAATTTAATGACTCAAAAAAAATTTTTTTCGAACTTTTGGAACATTTCTAAACTGATTTTTGTCGAAATATAGGTATACTTATGATTTTTTATTGCTTCATAAATTGTCAGTATTAGACGTTAAATATAGACATGAATAATCCATATCTGAAGCAACGGAAATTTTTATGTCAATTTACACTTTATCTCGGGAGGAGGGTTTTTAAACTGTTTCTCGCTCTTGAAAAGATAGACTCAATGAAAATCCACGTAAATTTGTTTAGTTTAAAAAATGTGATTCTTATCAGCATCGTGACATGCTACTATTCCAAATAGTAGGGAGGGAGGTTTTTAAATTGTTTCTCGCTCTTAAAAAAATAGACTCAATGAAAATCCACGTAAATTTGTTTAGTTTAAAAATTTGATTCTTATCAGCGTCGTGACAAGCTACTATTCCAAATAGTACAAGATCAATAATTTTAGCGCGTTTTTTATCGCTTAATGATAAAATGACGTCAGTAGTGTCCTATTTCGGTTATCTGCATGGTATGTTGTGTCTGGACGACTTTGATTTTTTAAAGATAGTTTGAAGGTTTTTCTCGCGGTTTTTAAAGAAAGAAAAAAAAGATCATTGTGTGGCAAAAATTTAATTTTTATATTTTTTGAATTTCTTAAATTTTTGGGCGTTGGAGTTTTTTTTTACATTTCACTTATTGAATTCTGAATCGACTGTAAATTTGAAATTTCTAAGTTTTGAGCAGTTTCTGTATATTTATTTTTTCATCATCGATGCTGTATTTTTCAGGTTTTCACAAACTTAATTTGATTCGAATTTTGTACTTAATCGAAAAACGTAAATGCAAAATCTTTTCTCTTCAGGAAGAAACACGTAATTTCAGAATTAAAAAAGTTCTATTTCCATAAGGGTCATTTTCTCACCGAAATGGGTGAAAAATAAATCCTTAATGAAATTTCGCTTACCAATTTTTGGATTATCATGGTTCAATTTAAGAAGTTCCAGAATTATTTTTTGAATGAAATGATTTTTCTTCAGTTACACAATTAATGATCAATTTTCGGTTTTCGAGTTTGGCATACTGAATTTTTTTTAATTATTGGATTTAAATTTATAATTTCGATTTATGATTAGATTAAATTTAAAATTTCTAATTTTCGATGCAAATTTATGCCAATACATACATTTGGCCTACAGAATTTGATCAGAACTTCATAAAATAAAAATTTTTGTGTTCTTTTGTTTTTCTTCAGAGAGATATCGGATAACGGAACGCGGCGGAACTCGTGCTTGGCGTCGCCGAGCACGAACTACTCGAAAGCCGCGGACCAGAACTTCGACTGCAGGGAATTGCTGGACGTGCCGCCGAGCCGCAAAATCTCGGACTGCTCGACGTGCTCGAGCCTCAGCGGAGACGAGGTCACCGAACTGCAACTGGTGCGCCGGCCCCAGGTAAGTGCACGCGAACATTACCCATTAAATTGCATTATCAAAACTGGTACACATATAATATCACATTACCCATGAAATTGCGTATACAAAATGATATTACATTGATTGCGTGAATTCGATATCAGCTATTAACTTTACTAAGGTAAGTGTGGGTAATGCCGCCATCGTGTGGCTATTATCCGCCCAGTCTATTTATTGATCCGTTTGCGATCGAAACTCAACAAAATATTCGTAAACACGTAGTTTATTGTCTAAGACACTTTTTCATGAATATTTTATTTAGTTTCGATCGGAAACAGATCAAGAAATAGACTGGGCAGATAATACCCACACGATAGCGGCATTACCCACACTTACCTTACCATTCTTATAATATTATTATAATTGCGATCCTGAAAAATTTCTCTAATGTCCATAAAACGTCACTCAGTTGAGGCGCGGGGGAGGGGGGGGGGGCAGTCTCCAAATTGTGACGAAGTGTGACATGGGGGGAGGGAGGTGTTTACCCTCTGCGTTACTTCATATTTTTTTGAAGTTTCTTAAAAAAGATTTTTTCTGAAATTTGCCGATAATCGGCACTTTTCCCGACTCAAAAGCGGAGCGGAAATGGCTCTTTTCCGAACGGTGAATGGCAGCGGAGTGAAATGGATTTCATTTCGCTCCGCCGGAGCGAAATAGACTTCATTTCACTCCACTACAGTCGAGGGTGGAGCGAAACAAAACAAGATTATCAGCAAAAAATGTTTTTGTTGCTAAAATGATTGCAGAAATAGACTCCTCGTATCTGAAAACCTACCAATTGAATTTTCGTTCTTGAAAATCGGATGGTAAATCTGGATTTTCGCCAAGTCAAAAATATAATTACAAAAAAATTAATAACGCGAAAACGCGAGCTAACTTTGCAAAACCCTTTTAGGGATTGTTTATAGGCAACCTAAGCTACACATTCCAACTAAAACTTTTCCTGCTCTTTTTTCTTGCAGGACTGTGTTTCAGAAAAAGTACTATATGCAACTCGAAACGGATACTATTTCACTCTGCGGTAGTTTTTGCGGCCTCGAACTTCGACTCGGCCGCCAAAACTCCCGCGACGTGAAATAGCATATTTCCGCTCCTCGTTACATAATGTACTATTAATCGATTTTATTATATATCAGTAGAGATTAATCTATTACCCGATCCTAACCTCGAAGTGGTACATAAAAAGGGTCTTTGAGATTAGAATCGGGTAAAATACAGTACTGCACAAGCGGGGCAAGAGTCGATATGGCAAAACGATTAAATTCCTCGCCTTCGGCTCGGAATTCAATCCTTCGTTTTGCAAAAATCGACTTACCCCGCTTGTACAGTAATGTACTATTATAAATTTTGTAATAGATTATTAGATTTTAAATCGATTTTATCGAACTTTTATGAAAGTTTTATGTGATTGATTTTATGAAAACGTTATAGAATTGAATATAATTGCACTGAAACTTTTTTGATTATAAAAATCCAGGATTAATGAAAAAAAAATCTTATTTCGTTTTTATGAAATCACTTTCTGAAAATTGATGATTTATTTAAAATTCGATAGATTGTAGGTACAATTTTCTAGGTGGCAGAAAAGACCACTATACGCCCTTTTTTACAAAAAATTTTTATAAAAACGAGTGTGACGTGACATCGATGGGGAAAAGGGGGGAGGGGGGGTGCTAAAAGGCTAAAAATCGCGTGATGAGTTATGTGCACGACCCCTCTAATTCCAAGTTTTTCCTGTGGGACATTTTTTTTATCCGCCTTGTTGATTCGTCTACTCTTTTAAGCATTTTCGGCAACTTTGACAGTTTCTTGGTGCATTTTATGAATGCTTCAATAATACTCAAAAAATGAATTAAACTCGTTTTTTCAAACATCGTATTTTCTTTATGTATAATACATCGTATTTGGTTTTGAATTCGCTGAGACTTTTGGAATAATCTCTGTGATACCAAACTTTGATTAGACTTGTGCTTTGAACTTCGAGTACCCGAAAGATTCGCGATTTTCCTCGTCGTTTGCGGGGCGCGACCTTAATAACGATGCTGGAAATAGCCCCGCGATGGTAATTACCCGCGTTTTCTTGAGTTTTGTTTTTCGTTCCGCCGGATTTCCGACTCGGGCACGTTTCGTTGTTTTTTCTGCTGCGCATCGAGGAGCTGAAAAATTATAGGTTTATCGAGTTTCTCTTCGGTAATTTTATCCTTTGGATGTTGCGCAACGCGCGCTCGTCATTGAGCAAAATGCAATAATTGATGTAAGAGAAAATGCAAGGCGCCGATTTACAGTGCTTTAAGTACTGCAAAGGAACGAAAAATTGTATAATTTTATTAAAAAATCAACGCAATCATTATTCAAACAGTAATTACAAGAATTCTGAAGTGATAAGAATTTCACAGATAAAATTTCGAAAAATATAGGCATTTTGAAATTTTAAGCTATTTTGAAATTTCCAAAAATTACAAGAATTTCGAAAGATATTTTCCAGTGCTGAGAATTTTTTTTATATGTACTATGATTTCCGAACTCATCATTATTATAGTAGTAATCATTGAAGTTCCGAAAGAATAAGAATTTCACGGATGAAATTTGGAAAAACATATTTTTATTAACAGTGCTTTCAGTACTGTAAACAAACGAAAAATTATAAAATTGTATAAGGAATTCAACATAATTCTTATTCAAATAGTAATCACAAGAGTTCCGAAATAATAAGAATTCCAGAGATAACATTTTAAAAAATATAGGCATTCCGACATTTTGAGCGATTTTCAAATTTTAGAAAATTCCATAAATTTCGAAAGATGTTTTCCAGTGCTGAGAATTTTTTTTATATGTACTATAATTTCCGAACTCATTATTATTTAAATAGTAATTACAAGAGTTCTGAAATAATAAGAATTTCACGGATAAAATTTCGAAAAACATTTTTATTTACAGTACTTTCAGCACTGTAAATGAACGAAAAATTATAAAATTTTATAAAAAATTAAGCGCAATTATTATTCAAATAGTTATTGCAAGAGTTCCGAAATGATAAAAATTCCAAAGATGAAATTTCGAAAAATATAGGCATTTTGAAATTCTGAGCGATTTTAAAATTCCTGCAAATTCCAGAAATTTTGAAAGATGAGTATTTTCCGGTGCAAAATTTTGTATTATATGTACTATCATTTCTGAACTCCTGAAATTTTCTCGAAATTCGAGTAAATTGTTGAAAAAAATTCTAAAATCTAAACGTTGAGGGGGTCGCGCCGAGAAATCGTGGGTCGGATTAATTGACCATTCGAGTGGTAATTAAATAAATTCCGCTTCGTAAAGTGGCATAGATTTCTCACTTTTTCGAGCTGTAGACTAGGACTTGATATTAGAAAGTATTTTATCGACGCAAGCGCATGATCGACGGTTCGCTCCTAATAAAGCGAGAAAAATGCCGCTACAGCCGTACTGCAAAACTGTCGAAAAATTATCCTGCGAAACGAACCGGTTAATTATAATTAGTAATTATACCCGTGTGCGCCCGACGATTAGAGATAGGAAATTTTGCGGTCTGAAAAATTCGGGGGTGGTTTTCTGTCGATGGAACGGAGATTTGAGAGAATTTGAAAATTAGATGGTGCCAATTATTATTATGAATATTTGATTTTCAGTTTTTATAAAAATTTTTAGTAGGAAAAATGTGAAAAAATTTATCATGGTTACTTATGGATTTTAGAAATAATTAATCTAGAAATTATTCGTGAAAAACATTTTTGATCTCCGAATTTTTAAGGTTTCGCATTTTATTTTGGATAATATATCGAATGAAATTTTTATTTTTGGAGTCGTATTCTTGAGCGAGGAAAATTTTTTATGGGTTATATGTTTGTTTAAATTTGTATGATAAATTACATTTATTTTTATTTGGTATTTAAGGATTTTTATTTTTTTTTTTTTTTTTTTTTTTTTTTTTTCAGAAATTCGACTTCGTTCCTCAATTTTCGTTGAACTTTTTAATTTTTGCAATGGATATTTTTTGGTGTCAATGTTTGGACCTTGCAATTTCGAGATTTTGATTTGAAAATTTTCGAAATTCGAAATCGTCAATATATAGAATTTGAAATAATGTTAATTCTCAGGGTTTTTGTTTGGAATGTGTTTCAGAACATTTCCAAATGTTGACATTCGCGAATTTTTATATTTCTTTTAATTCCATAATTTGTATTAACATTCCAAAATTATTTATACACGTCAAAATTAAAACTCCCAAAAATTGAAAACTACGAAAATTAAGACGATTTCATTTGGAAAAATGACAGACGATCGAACAAAAAATTTCTCACATACAATTTACGAAAAATGGTTGAATATTTTATAAATATTCGAATTATGTCAATTTTTAGAGTTTTTGTTCAAAATATGTTTTAGAATCTTTCCAAATTTTAATATTCGATAATTTTATTGTTCAACATTTTAAATCCACATTTTTTGAAGATTCCTGAAGGTTTAGAACAATTTCGAAAAAATTTTATTCAATTTTTCATCGATTGACTCCGAAAATTTTAAACTTTTCTCTCGTTGCCTATGCGTTTTAAAAATATCGAATTATTCTACAGGAATATAAAAAAATTTGAGGGCAATTTTGTGCAATTCAATATAATTTTTTATGAATTTAAAATCGAAGTCCCAAATTCGCTCGTCAAAATTGTACGATATACATAATTCCCAGTGTAAAATAATTCCCGATTTATTATTTACAAAATGCGTCAACATTCCACAACCCTTCCAGAATTTTCCCCGAACCCAGTCTAAATAAACCCTGTACCCAAATGCCAGAAATACCCATTTCTCCCCATAAAAAAACCACCAACACCCCCCTACTAAACCCATACAAACCACCACCAAACAACCAAAATGACCAAAACCTCCGAGTCCCTCGACCTCGCGTACGTGCCCGGTACACGAAAAAAGCCCCTTTTTCCCGGATCTCCCAAGCAGAGACGATCCTCCAAGTCCCCAGTCAGTCAATCACTCTCGAGGCTGCAAGAGCACTCGCGCGTTCGCTCTCACTGGGATATCGCGTTTTTTTCCTCGACTCGACAATTCTTTAATTAAGCAACATGAAAAACACCCATCAGTGTCTAGATTACCGCGAATAAACGCACGGGAGATTTATAACCGACTGTCACCGGGGTATCGTACGCATCTCGCCGGTCTAAGGATAGAGTCAAGATAAAGTACCACCTACACGCGGGCCTATCTGCGTCACGGTGTGGCTGATCACAATCAGTGGTACGCGGCGCCTCAAAAGAGGTGGAACAGTGTTTCGCGGTGCCGCGCCAAAACACGATTTTTCCATCATCGTAGTGATAGTGAGCAAAGCCTTATCGAGTGCGGTAGCCCGGAAAAATTTTCGAGATTTTCCGTGAACATTGGGGCATTCGTGATCATGTATATGGGTCTTCAAGGTGTGACGACACGAGAGCACAAAGTGTTGTATCTAGGAGCATGTATATGAGACTTTATGTTCAGATCGTGCACGTATTATGGTCGTATATGTGCATGATCGTTGATGTAGAGCATACAGTTTTGGTCATAGACAGTGGTCATATGTGTAAGACCATAGGCAGAGGTCGTACACATATGGTCATGAGCACAGGTCATACTCATTTGATCGTAGATATGAATCATATATTTAATTGGACATCATAGACGTTGGATCATAGACAAAATGGACATGGATCCATGATCGTTGAAATAGACCATACAGTTTTGGTGATGGACAGTGATTATATGTGTAAGACCATAGGTAAAGATCTTACACATATGGCCAAGAGCACAGGTCATACTCATTTGATCGTAGATATGGATCATATATATGATTGTACATGATAGACGTTAGATCATAGACAAAATGGACATGGATCCATGATCGTTGATATAGAGCATATAGTTTTGGTCATGAACAGTGATTATATATGTAAGACCATAGACAGAGGTCGTACATGTAGGGTCATGAGCACAAGTCATACTCATTTGATCGTAAATGTGCATCATACACATGATTTCGCATCATATACGTTGGATCATAGACAAAATGGACGTAGATCATTTGGTCATAGACATACACATACATGCAATACACATTTGATGATAGACATGGGACGTTCACATACAATCATGCACACAGATCATACTCATTCGATCGTAGTAATGAATCGTGCACACATGATTATGCAAGCATGTACATTCTATCATAGATCACACCTGAAGTCATTGATAATATGCAATGTACGTAGGTAAAAATCATATAGACACGAATCATACACATAAGGTTGTAGATTACAATTGTGCTCATGCTTACTGATCATATGGCCATGGAAATGGATGATATACATTCGATTATAGACATAAGACATTCACATAACATCATAGACACAGATCATACTCATTTGATCATGGATGTGAATCATACACATGATATTACATCATATAAGTTGGATCATAGACGAAATGGACGTAGATCATATGGTCATGGGCCTATACATACATGTAATACACATTTTATTATATATATATGGGACGTTCACATGCAATCACACAGATCATACTCATTCGATCATAGTAATGAATCGGGCACACATGATTGTACAAGCATGTACTTTCTATCATAGATCACATAAAAATGACCTCAAATTATTGATCATATTCAGGGTACGTAGGTAAAGAACATAGACACGAATCATACGCGTATGATTGTAGATCACGATTATGCTAATGGTTATTGGTCATATAGCCATGGAAATGGATGATATACATTTGATTATAAACATGGGACATTTACATAACATCATAGACGCAGATCATACTCATTTGATGTTGGATATGGATCGTACACATGACTGTTCATCATAGACGTAATGGACATATATAATATGGTCATGGGCCTGTACATACATGTAATGCACATTTGACGATAGACATGGTTCGTTCACATACAATCTTGCACACAGATCATACTCATGCGATCATAGTTATGAATCGCGCACATATGATTGTACAAGAATGTACATTATATCATAGATCACACAAAAATGACCTCAAATTATTGATCATTGTGACGTGGTCTGAAGAAATCGACCTAAGGACCAAATCGGTATAAGGCAAGATTTCTCGTTGAGTTGGTATAGCCAGTAGGCCTCACTGATTTGGTCTCGATTTCCTCAGACCAGGCCACATATGCAGTGTACGTAGGTAAAGATCATAGACACGAATCATACACGTATAATTTTATGTCGCAGTTATGCTCATGGTTACTGATCACAGATAATATGGCCATGGAGACAGATAATACACATTCAATTATAAGCATGCACCTAGAAACCATGCTCGTAGACCATGAGACATGCTCATAGATATATGATCAACGAAATTCTAGGGATATTCGAAAATTTCAAAATGCCAAGCATATCGAGGCTTTGTCCCAACACTAGCTCCCCTCTTTTGGTGACTCCTAGTGCCTGAAATCGGAAAATCATGGAGCTGAAAGAGAGCGATAGTTCGAAAATGCAAGTGCAACCGATGAACCTGATGGAGCAGCTGCTCCGGGCGAAGATCGAGAAGCAAGGCGAGAGCGGCTTCCGGAAGTCGCTCCTGGTGCGGACGGCTTCGATCGACAGCCAGGGCAGCGCCAGGTCGAGCGAGTCGGCCGGCAGTTGTTACTGTAAATGCGACGATTGCCTCCTGGGCATCGTCGACCAGCACCAGCGCGCGGCCCCGAAAATTCCCGGCGCCAAGGTAATCTCACGGCCGCCGATTGACGTCACGCTTTGTCATTGTAAATATTCTAATCTCGCCGTTCTCGCCTCTGGCTATTGCGGAGAATCACCGTCGGTGTATTTCCGTGAGCGATAGAGAAGAGGCGAGGATTTTACGATGAGTTTTGGGGGAAGTCGAGGGAAGATCGTCTGGTAGAAGGAAATTTTTCGGAAGATGATCGTCTGTTGGGCTATTATTTGAAAGGAATGAACACTCGTTAGGAGATTGTTTGAAGACGATCGTCTGTAGACGAATTTCCTATATCCTGATATTCCTGATTTAATTTTACCAATTTCGATATCGCCAGTTTGAAGAACGATTCAAAAATTAATCGATATCGTCAAAAAATTGGAGATAAATGAATCAGTTCATACTGTTCTTCCGTGAACGATAAAGATGAGAACATTTTTCGACAACTCATGGAGAAGTCAAAAGAAGATCGTCTGATAAAAGCGAATTTGACGGAAGATGATCGTCTACTGAACAGTCGTTTGAGATCGTCAGTCGGCTAATCATTTAAAAACGATCGTCTATAGACGATATACAGACAAATATCCTATATCTTATCCAAAGACGATATCGCCAGTTCCAAGAATGACCTCTTGAAAAATTAATCGATGTCGTCAAGAATTCGGAGACAAATGAATGAATTTACACTTGACCGAAACTTTCCTCCGTGCACGTTCTTCCTGAACTTACTCAACTTACTTTCTAAGTGTAGAATAATTGTACCTAAACATTATTGAATTCCCCGCATTGAAGATACATGAAAGTCTTTCGTCACGAGGGAAGATAGCAGGCGTAATTGAGCGGCTTTTTCCTCATTAACCGGCGCTGTTCTTGCGATCGTTCGTTATCCTCTCGCCGGCGATTGCGAAACTCTCCGCATGCCCTGAAGCAACGCGCGCGTGCCGGCAAGGCCGCTATTTTTCGGCTCCGCGCCCTCGATCCAATAATTGATTAATTGCGGGATAATTGCTGGGAAATATTGCTAATGACGCCAAAGATTCCAAAAATTTGGGCGTTTATGGACACCAACGTTTAACAGAGGAAATTATACGTTCATTAGAATGGTTTTTACTTGGATATTTTTCGCAATCGATTTACGTACCTCTTCAAAGTTTCAACAATAAAAATCGACAAAAACTCGAAGAAATGAATATAAGTTACAGAGTTCTAAAATCAAATATTAAGTACAGCAGAATTGACCATTTTTTGGAATTAATGTTTGGAGATTTTGAAATGACGAAAGTTTTGAACACGGATTTGAAAACAGGAAATTTTGAGCCCAAAAGAATGAAAAAATTTCAAAGGTCTTTTCCAAGTCCTCAGATAAAAAGATTTTCGGAGAAATTCAAATTTTATTGACTGAAAATTTAAATTGATTGTATTTAAAGTTTGTAAATGAATAAGAGAAAATACACGAAAAAGCTGTTTTCTAAAAATAAGTTTCAAACCTTCTTATAAGACGTAGTTTTGAGAATAGATTTAGATCGTACATGGGAAATGGACAAATTTTAGACGATATCGCTCAATATTCTGAATACGATCATTAATTGGCCCAACGATATCATATCGCCTTTCGTCGTCTAATTGGAAGATGATCGACGATCCATAAGTCATTTATCTTCACTGTTAATGAAATCGTTTTCGATCGTCTAGTATCATAGACGATTCTCTTTGGAGCTGACGATCTTATTTTTACAATCGTCAAACATACAAATCGATTAAAAGAAAAAATTACGTATAGGTTATCTTTTTCAAATTCTGATCGAATTGATTAAAAATTCACACATTGCATGTTGAGTTCAGAAATTTAAAATTGGAAATACACGAAAAAACTTTTCCTTCTGTAAAGAGGTACATAATTTCGAGAATAGACGATCATATATGAACGATCGACTAATTTTCAACGATGTTGCTCAATTTTGTGAACGACTGTTCATGAAACTGTCGATGTCGCCTTAAGATGATAGACGATCATTGATTCATTCTCTGACGATATCGCTTTCTATCATCGAGTAATAAAATACGATTTTCTTCCTAGGTGACGATCTCATTTTGAATCGTCAAATACGAATCTACTAAAAAATATAATCAAGCTGAATTTCGTTTTTGAATTTGATTGTACTTGATTCCTCGTTAACGATCTGGGAAATCTTGAGTTACGTATGGCGACAAAGGAAAACACAGCGCTTTTTAAGGTTGAAGTAGAAGGAACTGTTTTGGTTCAAAATGGCTTAATTTAGAAGTAACAGCTTTTTTATTAAGGAGTATTTAAGTATACAGTATCAGTTTCGTAAAAGGGTGTGGAGCAATCGTAAAAAATCGGGAAAAAGTGTAAATTTTGTTTCATTCATCTGAATAATGAATTATTACGATCACGAAAAATTATTATATAAAATTTATAAGTTTTCACGAATTTATAAGATCAGGAAAATCGAACTGAAATTATAAGAACTAGAAACAATTGTTGTCCTAAGTTGAAGTTGGACCCTAAAATCACAAAGGAAGTCAGACGTCGCACAATTTGGGAAATATTGCACGATTTGTGACACATTTTCCTACTGTATACTTTCAATTTTTTGTCATCCTCTCGAAACTAGTTCTTGAAGTTTTTACGCGAAACCTTATCGAAAATCTTTTCTCGACCTCATTCATCGTGATGTCATAATTGAATTACCCAGCCATTGACGCGCGATTGTGACGCGCAGTTGTTAGCGATCCATAAATCATCGTATTCCGCGGGTCAAAGCACCGTATCAGTTCGATTTTCTTCTTTCCCTGTCTGTTCTAGATTTCACAGTCGGTTGAATACGAATGTGCCAAGTTTTAAATTATTTACAATTTTCGAGAGATTGCGTGATTTTCGGAAAAACGATCGGAGCGACTATTGCGTCTGTTTTTTTATGTTTTTCGTAATCAATATGTAAATGTTTTGTTATTCGTATATTTATAATAGATCCGAATTTAGACAACGACGTCGAGTGAGATGAGCATTCCGATCGCGTTATCAGTCAGCGATTGTCTTGTTTTGCCGCAACTTTTTAGTTATAGTATACCGCGGCA
Source organism: Platygaster equestris (assembly GCA_030522785.1). Taxonomy (NCBI): domain Eukaryota; kingdom Metazoa; phylum Arthropoda; class Insecta; order Hymenoptera; family Platygastridae; genus Platygaster; species Platygaster equestris. The sequence continues at coordinate 9,247 of JAPYZK010001755.1, read as the reverse complement.
TTTGCGTCACCGCTGATAATGCACCGACGAGCGTAACTAGCGCGAATTAATGGCCAATTAGGAATCGTGACGCTCGCGTTGCTGGAGAAAAAAATGCTTTTCCACCCTGATTTTGTGGGTAATGTTCATTCATGCTTTAAAAGAGATCGATTTCTTAGAATATTTACAAAAAGTATGCAAATATGGAGATGGAAATAGCAGATGATTTGGAGTACGTAATGATTTTGAGAATCGTGATGAGACTTCATAGAGGGTCAGAATCTTGATGATTTACAATACTGATTAGAGTAATAATTATGAAAATTTTAATGAGAACCAATCTTGATGATTTACAGTAACAATTGTAAAACATTCTAATATGGACGCCGTAGAGGATTACAATTTTAATTGTTTGGAGTAATGGTTTTAAAATTCCTGATAAAAAATCCATAGGGCGGCAGAGTCTTAATGATTCACAGTAATGATTGTAAAATTTCGTATTTAGGACTCCATAAAAGGCTAGAATCCTGATGATTTGAAGTAATGGTTTTTAAAATCATGATAAGGTCTCCATTTATTCACACATTCTATATAGATTTTACTATGTTCCAATACGTAGAAGCCGTAGAGCATAATTTTATGCTCTCTTCTTCGAGAGATATCCCAAAAAATTGAATGACCTTGCAACACTTGCTACACATTGTGCAACAAGTGTGCAAAATCGGTTATTCGGTGAGTGTACAATTCAGAAAAGTACGTGATACAGGAATGACCGTTCTTCTATCCGTTTTCTTGATTTAAATTCTTTATCTTGTCACGTGGACCTTTTGGCCTGTCTTGCAATAGGTTTCATTAATTTCTCGTTTAATTAAGAACTCGTGTCATTGTGCCGTGCGATAGTCATAATTGAACTGCACCCCAAAATCATCAGGAATGATCAATGACGTTTTTATTTGTTACAGATTTGCTTTACTTGAGTATAAAATGATACGAACACAGGTGGCAGTCGCTGCTTACAGTTTCAATAGCAAATTGCGTTTACTAGTATCAGTATTCAGTAACGTGGAAACCACGGTTGTGGTGACAGTTGCCATTTCTTGCTTCGTGACCCTCGATACTGTCTTTCGTGTTTATGTAGTCAAAATGTATTCTAGCCTATTTTTAGACGTTGAAAACATTTCATAACGTTCATAATGGACGATAATATTGACGACATAAATAATTAAGTTTGCACAATCGAAACTAGTTAGATTTGAACAATCAAGCATTATTATACACCTATATAAACACGAAAGACAGTATCGAAGTTCACGAAGCAGCTCCATTTTCCGAAACGAGTGTTAGAAATGGCAACTGCAATCACCACAACCGTCGTTTTCACGTTGCTGATACTGGCGGGCGCAATTTACTATTGCAACTGTAACCAAACGACTGCCACTTCCGTAAGTTTTATTTTATACTGAAGTAAAGTAATGCGTAATAACTTAAAGTATCATTAATTATTTCTAATGATTGTTGGGTGTAGTTTGAGTATGACTATCACATGGCACAATAGCATGAATTCATCAAAGAAGCAAATGAAACACATCGCAAGATAAATGGCAAATGAGCCACCTTTGAGCAAAATGTGACAAGATTAAAAATTGAAATCAATAAGAAAGCGGAGAAAAGAACGGCAAACCTTACATCTATCGTGTGTATAATAATTATGTATTATTCTTTAAATCTTTGAAAAATTAAACAATTGATGACTTCGGGAACTTGGATGAATATCGAACACTTTTTGAATATATTGAGGAATTGTTGGAAATGGTTGTAAATTTTTCAAAGTGTTCAAACATTATCTTCAACATGTGAAAATTATACGAATTTCTAAGAAGTAGTATAAAATATGGGAAATTTAAAGTAATTTTTGGAAAGTGCTGAAAACTTTGGACGAATTTGGAGAGTGTACTAGTTAAAAAAAATGCAACTCATAAAAAATTATCTGATTCAATTGAAAAATGTAAGACTTAAAAATGTAGAATTTCAACGTTTCAACTAATGAACAATCGACCGATCAAAATTGGAAAATTTTCGAAAGGAAAAATTCCGAAATTTGGAAACATTCGAAGACTTGCAGATATGACTTGAACAGTTCGAAATTCAGAATTATCCAACAATTATAAAATAATTTAACAAAACTAACGTGATGTTGTAAAATCCTGAAATAACAAGAAATTAATTTCAGCGCCTATATTTATTGACTATAATTGAAATGAATAGTTGAAAAACAGTGTCATTCTTTTTTTAACTTTATTAAAGTGTTCATTAAAGTTTCTCGTGACAATTCGCCGTTACAAATAATCGGTGATAAATCAAGCTGGCCGCTCGTAAATACGCGGCCGTCCGTCGCTTTAACGCGTGATAAGTAAATAATCGGCCATAAATTTTCATTACAAAAAATGTTGCAGGGGAAGGGGGTAATTTTCCGCGATATAAATCACTTGTTGCACGCGCGGTCATCTCTGGAGCATAGTCTAAAAACCAGTACAGTATAACTTCGTTCAGTAATCTATATATGATATGAAAATTTCAAAAATTATTTCATCGATATACTAAATATGTAACGATAAAATAAATATGAATGAATAGATAATTAGGATCAATATTTCACTACAAATTTATTTTTGTTTGGGGATTTGAAACAAAAAAAAAATCGAAAAATTAAGCATATTTAAACGAATTTCATTTTTTATCCCGGTTCAAGTATGAAAAATATTCAGCTGATTATTCTAATCTACAATAAAAATTCATATTTCATTGAAAATGAATAATTTATTCTTTAACTATTCTTGGTGTCATGGACGATTTTGGAAAGTTGAGTTAGGATTTTCGAAATCCCAAGCATTATTTTCAATCGTAATAAAAAATTAGAAACTTCAATACAACGCACATTTTCTAAATTTCAGTATCTTGTACATTGTACACGTTGACATTAAAGTTTTCGACCAAAAAAGTGAGTTCTGTAAAAATAGATGTCAATTTCAAAAGTACCCGCTCTGTTTGCTTTGCTAGAAATATTATTAACTGGCCTACACAATTGGCTAGAAACACACGTTTCCACTTAAGCTTTATCATTGAAAATATAATTGACAAAAACACTTCGAAAATGAGAGTTCGATGTCTGAAAATGGGTTGCTGAGAAAACAATTATTAAGGAATTTCGATCTATGGAAAACAACGAAAAATCACGTTTACCACATATTTTGCTCAATATATTACGAATAACTGAATTTCTTGTTTCGACCTTGTAACGTTATTGAAATTGGGAACTTTTCATGAAAATATTAAGTTTTTCACAATTTTCAAACAATATATTCCAAGTGATGTAAGTATTTTATCGAGATCGTGAAATTAAGACATTTTTATGTCAGACTCATTGTTTTATTGAACAAAAGTGTACATCGTGAAAAATTTCCACCTATTTTATAAATTATTCATTGATAATTTTTTTAAACTATTATATCTGCGAATTGGAAGGAGTTGAATCAAATTGTTCAGTGCTTTTATTACGAGTTTCGTTAGTGTGAGTATATATATATACACACACATACGTTTATTCATACGCTTGGGGGGTCTTTGAAGGAGTTTCGTTAGTATTAAACCGTACAAGAAATTTTTTTTATTTAAACTTTTGGCAGTCTAAATCCTAATTGCATAATTTAAAACTTCAAAAGAGTGCATTTCCAAATTTTACCATTTTGAAATTAGAAAGACTAAAATTCTCTAATTTGTGAAAATTCGACTTTGTTGTGTTGAAATTTAAATTCCAGGATCCCAAAATTCGTAAATTTGTCACTTGAAATTTCTTACATTTTAATTGTGACTTCTCAACACTGATTTTATACATACAATCAGTGTTGGAAAAATTTTGCCTGGCACAAACGCCTTTTTGATTTTTGAACAGTTTAAAAAAATCGTGCAGTTGTACAATTTTGAAAGTTTCAACTCGAGTTTTCAGAGTCTGAAATTCGCCATTTAAATTTGCAAATACCCCACTTGAAAATTTAAAAATTATTTTGGAACTAAAAAATACGAGTGTATGAATTTGTACAAATTTTCTCGATGATACTTTTTTTTGAATCTTAAAAATCTCGAAATTTATCAGAATTTATGTATCTTCAAATTTGGATTTAAATATTTGAACATTCAAATCCGAATTCGAACGTTCGAACATTCAAATTCAAATCTTAAAATCTAAACATTTAAATTTTAACCTGAAAATTTTAACATTTTACTTTGAGTCTGAAAATTTGAACATTTAAATTTGAATTTAATACACATTTCAATTGGAATGTAAATTGAATACAAATTTAAATTTACATCTAAAATTTTAAACATCCAACAAATTTGAACCTGAAAATTCAAACACTGAATTTTTAATCTAAAAATTTGAACATTTAAATATGAATCTGAAAATTCGATTCTTAAAAATTTATGAATCTAAAAATTTTAACATACAAATATTAAGAATTTGAACATTCATAATTTGTGAATCTAAAAATTTCAACATTCAAGATTTATGACTCTCAAAATTTCGACATTCAAATTTCGTGAGCCTTCAAATTTGAACATTCAAAATTTGTAAATCTTAAAATGTAAACCTCCGGACAGAAATCCGAATTCCAAAGGTTCACAACGCCTTCAATTTCTGCGAATTCCCCAAACCACATTTATAAACCAAGAAAACGAGGGAATCATTATCAGTTTGATAAGGCCCTGCGTAATCAACTTTTTACGTAACCAGTCGCGCGAAAAGTCAAAAGCGAGCGCGGAATCAAAAGTGGTACATAGCGCTCGTCGTGGGTGGACTCGTCAGTCGACGCGCACTCGCGGAATCGTGCGCGTTTTCCGCTGCGCTTCTTCCATTTTTTTTTTTTTTTTCAAAAAAATTCCAAACCCGATCACGTGCGCGAAAACCCGTTTTCCCGCACAATGGCACTATTGTGTCCCGAAAGTAACGCCGACAGTGAAAAACAATTTTCCGACGCAACAGAAAATTGTTCATTCAAGTTTCGTAATGGGATTTAAACGAGTGGTTCGGAATAATCGGGAGCCGGATTCGGACAGATAGTGCGGGAATCGGTTTCGATTTTTTGGGGAGGAATCGCGGAGATTTGGGGGTACACAAATTTGAAGTGACTGTTTTTTTTAGTGTGAAAAAGGTTGGTTTTTGTGGTTCTGCCGGGCGTGTCTCGGATGTGATGTAACGATATTGTGACTATGCGTTTTTTATCTCGGGCGATTCGTCATTGCAACGAAAATCGGGCGCGATGATAGGGATTATTCACTTGTGGAATCTGATATTTACGTAGGGGAGATATTTATGAGTGTATATTATTAATATCCAGATTTTTGGAGAAGTTGGGAGGGTTTCGAGTGTTTATTTCGAGGCTCAGGATATGATTGAATGCATTTTGAGTTCCGATTGAATTTATATATAATTTTTTTTTATGAAAAATTGAAAAACCGTAGTAATTAAGAATTGCAGAAATTTGTATTAGCCAGATTTTCAAGGAATTTTTAAGTGTCCCAAGTGTTTATTTCGAGGCTCAGGATCGAATGTGATTAAATGCATTTTGAGTTTTTATTGAATTTATATAAAATTTTTATTTGTGAAAAATTGAAAAATTCTAGTAATTGAGAATTTTCTAAATTGATATTAGCCAGATTTTTAAGGAATTTTTAAGTGTCCCAAGTGTTTATTTTGACGCTGAGGATCTGAAATAATTGAATGCATTTTGAGTTCCGATTAAATTTATATGAAAATTTTATTTATAAAAAATCGTAGTAATTGAGACATGTCGAAATTTCAGGAATAAAAATTTACACTCATTAATTTCAAAATTGGGTAAATATTCAGATTGTAATTTGAATTCGAGGATTCCGAATTTGTAATTTCGTGAATTTATAACTTTATTTTCTAACGTTTAGAAATTTGGAGATAAAGAGACTGAAAATTCTAAAATTCGAAATATTGAAGTCCAAAATTTCAAAATTTGAATAAACGAATCATATAGTTGGATAAGTTTATAAACTAAAATTATGGCAGTTTCGAAACCACAATAATTATGATATTTTCGAATTTGAAAATCTGTACTTTCAAACTTTCAGATTAGGAAGTTTGAAATTTTAAAAATCTTGAAAGAATGTGAAAAAAACAATTATATTTCCAATTCAAAATTCGCTTATTTGAAGATTCGAGAATTCGATAGCAGAAATACAAAAATTGCGAAATCCTTTCAAAGATTAAAAACTAAAAACTTGGAATTCAAGAGTAGACAAATTTTTAAGTGTTGAAATTCGAAAAATTTCCAAAATACGCGGTGAAAATTTGAACAATTAAATTCGAATTTCGAAGTCCAAAAGTTCGAGTACTCCAATAATAAAATAGAAAAATAATGATTCCTAAAATGTTATATTAATTCAAAAGTTGAATTTTCCGTAAATTTTTAGTCTCTAAAATTAAAAACTGTAATGGGATAATTTTGAAGTATAAAAGCTGAAAAATGTCGGAAATCCAAAAAAATCAGAAATCCGATTCAAAAACCCGAAAATTTCGAATTTGAGATCCAAAAATAACTCATTCACTCGAAATGATACAGTACCTTCAAGTACTCAAAAATCATAAATACAGATAATGTACGTATTTCCACGAATATAAATTTCTATAGCATTTTATTTTCGTTTATTACTACGATTTTTCATTTATTCCATAAGAAAAATCTTAAAACCACATCAAATTAAGTATACAACAGACTTGGAAAATAATTTCTAGATAACTTTGATTCTCGAAAATTCCGCGGTTTTCACGTCCCTTTCGGTGAACTCGATCAGAGTCAATTTTCCACGATTTTCCATTTGACTACCGAGGAAAATGAGAAGAAAATCGCAGCAGTGGAGTTGTCATTTAAATGGCAATTGCTTCTCATGTGATTCCCACGTGGCAGTCATTTAAATAATCGGGCTGTGACAATGAATGTCCTCCGATAAAAAAAGTGACGTGCCAGTTCAGGTCGAAAAAATGTGTTAACAAATTTTTCTTTTTTACTTGCAAGACATTTCATGAATATGCGAGTACCTTTCATGCACGTCAATGTAAGTGAATGCAAAAAAGTGAGACAATTCAGATCATCAGTACATTAATAGTTGCAACTTTTGCGAGATGTTGAAAAAAAAAAAGAAATTTATAACAGTTGAATTACACGAAACAATTTTTAGAAACGCAAGGGCGTAGGCAAGACTTTGATCGGGGAGGGGCATTTTATTTTCTGTGAAAATTTTTAATTAATTTCTATAAGAGATTTCAGAATTTTAAAGTTTTATAGACTTTTTAAGTTTTGAAGTGGAAATTTCACAAGATTTCAAGTTTTCGAGATTTTTGAATTTTTGTAATTTTTATGTTTTGTGATTTAGAAGTTTGGAAGTCGTAAAGTTTTGGAATGTTTTAAGTTCTTAAATTTCTGAAGCTTTGACAATTTAAAAAGTAATTTTTTGAGTTTTGAAAAATCATAAAATTTTGAAAGTTTTGGAAACGATGGAAACTTGGAAACTTTAGAAGCTTCGAAGTTGGTAGATGTATTAAATTTTCGGATATTTCGAAATTTCCATGAGTTTGGAAAATTTAGAAGTATTTCCAAATTTTGAAGGAATTCGGAAAATTGTTGAAATTCCGGAAACTTCGAAAGTTTTGAAACGAATTTCATATTTTTTGAAAATTTTTTTTTCCGAACGTTTTTTACCCGAATACGCAAATAAATTTTATGCACGTCAATACTATTGATAATACTACCCGTGAAAAATATTCTCAAGTTCGAAAAAAATACAGAACAGATAAAAATTATTTGTACTGGTCTTTAAAACGTTTTTCCGATTTTTCTTATCGACATGTGTTACACTGGCACTTAGAGTTATAACAATATTGATTTTCGATCATTATAATGTGTTATGATTCAAAATTCAGTCAAGGTATTCTCGATTTGAGTGACGAAATGAAAATAGACAAATGAAAGTTTATCAAAAATAATGCGGCAAGACAACAAAATACGCGAAAAACGTTGTTGGGAGAAACGTAAATAAGATGAGATCGAACAAACTTTGACTGCGAGAAGTGGGTGATTGCATTCGATTTATTTTATGATTTTGTTGTTGTTCTTGATTCTGTTCTGGATAATATACATGCATTTGGAATTGGACTTTTGCAATTAAATGAGAATGAATTGCTTACTTGGTGTGCAACATGAAATTGTAAAGCAAAATTCAATTGTAGTTCGTATTTACGAAATTTTCACGATATTCATTCTGGAGATTTTTGTTTGTTGAGTTTTTACATGTTCCGTATTTTTTTTCTGTGGAAAAAAGGATTTAGACGGATTTGGAAAACGCTTTCAAATTTTGAGTATTCGAAATCTTTAGTTTAGGAACTTGAGAAAGTGAAACGAATATTGAAAATATTTTTGAGATATCAATTTCAATATTTTTATGTTTAATCATTCCTGAAATCTAAAATTGTTAAAGTTTCAAAAAAAAATTCAACGTTTCGCGAAAACTTTTATTTGCTTCAAATAAATTTGGAAGTTGTATTATCATTTTCGTAAAAAAAAACTTTGTGGAAACTGGAAATGGGCAAGAGGACGTAAAAAACGTTTTGGGATTTACGGAATTTTTGATAATCGCGAATATTTTATTTTTGAGTTTTTTGTCAGAATTGAATGAAATTCAGGTATTTTTACAAAACTTTTGAAAAACTGTCCCGTTCGGAAGTACAAGTGAATAATCTTAAAACATCGCTCTCGAAAACAGTGACAGAAAGACGATTTTTTACTACCATGAGGTGAAACACTTTACATTGTGCACCAAGGGAGAAAAAGTTGATTTTTGTCCAATTTGCAAAATACCAGAGTGCCCTAGTGCAAAATGTTGACCAATCATTTATAATTTATTCGAAATTTTTCAATGTCGACTCATTTTCAAGACATTTTTGACATCTTTAAAGGTGTACCGGTTAATTCGTGCGGTTTTTTTTCGAAAATTGAAGCTTTATTGTGAAAAAATGGTCACAAATTTAATATTAAAAGTATTGTCCATCGCTAGCTATAACATTTTCCCATTTTTCTGGCAATTCACTAATACCCTTTCTGAAAAATTCGGCCGGCTTCTCCGCTATCCACGAATCGATCCAATTTTTGACTTCTTCATAATTGGAGAAGTGCTGGTCAGCCAGGCC